>BSBK01006251.1:0-67750 GCA_027943335.1 Chamaecyparis obtusa
ATTATCATAACTTTGTTGGACTTATGTTACCTTAAGTGATAACATACTTAATGAACTAGGTTTGGAATTCACATGAAAAGGATAATTGCCTCCACCATAGTCTCGAGTATGTATTTAGCTAAGGATGGATGTGTTACTAGTAGTTTTCATTGTGCCAAAAGATCATCCTTTTAATGCCCCAATACAACCACTAGACTTATAGAGGACGCAGGAGGTAGTTAAGCCATGTCACGAATCCTGAGGGGAGCGTTGACCATTTTTCCAACAATCTCCCCCTTAGCGTTACCTGAGGGGATTCGAACCTGTGACCAAGATCTGATACCAATTGTTGGAAATATAAATGGGAAGGTAATACCGAGAGGGGGGGGTGAATTAGATATCACCTACTTTATCCTCTTATACTGATAAAACTTTATGCATGACATAAACAAAACTTAATCATTCTAAGTAACTTAACATGTTGAGCAAATACATGAAATCACTCATAACACAATGATTTTGGTAACCCAGAAAACCCTTGAAAGGTAAAACTGGGGTGGGGGATGACACCCACAAATCTTCACTATTGCAGTAATAAGTTTTGCTTGTTAAGGCTTACAAAATGTGATCAATTCATGATCTGCCCTATGAAAGGTCTGCTCTGTTAAAAGCTAAAAGACATATACAGTCTACCTTGCTAAAGGATTTTAAAACTTACAACAAAAGTAAGCACTCGTTAAAGAGATTACATAAAGTTTGTTTAAGACTACTCGATTAAGAGATTTACCCTAATACACTGATTAAAATGTCTCAGTACCTGATCTTTCAGTTTGCACTTATATGCAGATTACAGATCTCCTCTTTACTGTATGTTAGTGATCTCTTCTATTTGATCTTTCTCAATTTTGTACTTTCACTGCTTAGCTCGGTCACTAAAATCTATCTCTATATTCTTTCCTTTCTTGAATCATACTATTCTTCTTACACCCTTCACATTCATTGTCCCTTGCTACTATGTTTTAGGGTTTAGATCTTGACCTTATATTATAACCAAAACATCTTAACGATTCAAGATCTACAGTTCAGATTTATTTCCTATTGCCACTTAAGCTATACAATTTTTGGATTGGCTCTAGGTATTACATAGGGATCAATGATTATAAGATGAATGCGTAATTACCTCAACAAACAAAATACAAAACACCACTATCACCAAAAATGGTTTACCTCAATCATTGTGCCATTCCAAACTTATATGTCATTCCTAGCCAACTCAGCAAATGTTATCCTTGGTACTTGGTATTCACTGTACTTGGCATCTGTTAAAATCTCTATCACTTGGTAATCATTGCATATTTAACTCAGCAAAAACTATACTCCACATAATACAAACATGTAGTGACCATGACTTTACTTGGTAGTAGTACTAATCGGTAAGTATTCAATACATAACTCAACCTTTACAAAATGACTCGATCGTAGTGATGACCAACCATCATTTCTTAGATATATGACTAAGTGTGAAGCACTAATGGTAGACTATATAAGTATTTTAGCTTTTAACTAGTTAAGGATTTAAAACTTACAACAAAGTAAGCACTCAATAAAGAGATTACATAAAGTATGTTAAGAATACTCGGTATATAGTCTCTCCAGCATACTATCTTCTTCTTGTCACCATGTTTATTACTTGATTCATAACACTTGATGTACCATTGCATCTCTTAAAGTAAAAGGAATTAATTGATGATGTAAACCTATGTACTTGTAAACATTGTCTATCATGTAATATTCTTGATTTGTACTACATTTTTATGTATCTTTGGATGGAACATGATTCATATGTAATATCATTATGTAATTGATTACACTCTTAATTATCTATTAATGACTATAGCACTTGTACATTTTAGTTCCATTCCTTAATTTTATTGTGTTTTGCTAGGCATTTCTTTGTAGTGATTTCAGAGAACCTAGGAGGAAGTCATGTTATTATATATATGTATTTGGTTTATTGTTGTGTATGTGGTTAATGCACTTAAAAAAGAAAAAAAAACTCATTCTTTGATTATTTTTTTAAAGTGTTCCACTTGGGTTCCCTGGTGGGGACATTACACATCGTATCAGAGCATGAGTTGTACACTAGGAACTCAATGCATCCATTTCATGTTTTTTGTTGTGTTTTATCTATTTACTTGTTAATGATAATTAATGTTTCTTAATTTAGTATGCTAGCTAGAGGTAGAGGATGTGGTAGAGGCCATAGTAGGGGTCGAGGAAGAGGCCAAGGCCAAAACCAAAATAAGGATGGAGAGAATCATTATAGCTCCTCACTGAGCTCACGCCATGAGAATTTACATGAGGAGAAATTGCATGATGAGAAGAGTGAGGAGAGGAGATCAGAGTAGAATAGGAGTCAACATGGTGAGTTAGAGGGTGCACAAAATGCATCATTTTCTATAGGATATTCTTGATCGGTTAGATAACTAACAAGAAAGAGATGGTAGAGGATAAAGAGGAGAGAGTCCTCAGTTTCATGTTGAAAGGATGAGATCTTGGAGTCTCCCTATGAGGAATCTAGCTATGAAGGAGGATGCTATGTTGGGCTGCACACATGAGGGACTTGGTTAGGACAAATCCTCCTTTGTTTCATGGTAAGAGCAGTGGTGCATCAGTGGAGACATGGCTGATTGATTTGAACAGGTGCTTCACAATGCATCCATATAAAAGCAACACCAAAGCCATATTTTTCATTCTTCATCTGCATGATTTTGCATCGACTTGGTGGGAGATTGAGGAGCATAAATTCAATATTGACATATCTTTAGTGACTTGGGAGCTATTTTTGGAGAGGGTTTTGACCTCATTTCCTATCTGACCATTGGAGGAAAAAGAGAAAAGACAAGTTTCATAATTTGTGACATAATAGTATGATAGTGGAGTAGTACGAGCATTGTTTCATGGAATTGAAGCAATATTCAAGGATAAAGGATGATAAGGTGATGTTAGTTCAACACTTTGTGAGTGGCATCAATATTTAAGATAATTAAGGATGTCTGACTTTTTTAGCCCAAAATACTTAAGGATGTAGTAGAAAAGGCCTTGGTCATGGAGGAGAATTTAGCTTTGGATTGTGGTGGTCATTGAGGGTCCTCAGTCTAGCATGGCTTCTTATCCAGGTAGAGGTGATCGAGGTGCTCTGTCTCAGAGTGTAAGGTTACTCTAGATTCCACTCTTCATATTCTAGGGGTGGACAAAACTTTATGAAGAAGAAATTTCAAAATCAGAAAGGCAAAAATTCTCACTTTAGTCATGAGAATGGTTCAGGGAAAGGTCACAATTGGTATCATAATAAACATTAGTAGAATAGTTAGCCAATTCAGAGTTCTAGGCCCAGCTTTGGTGGAGGTAGCGTTCAACTATCTAGTACACCACTAGCTAAAAAGGATATCTACAAGAGGATAGAGTGCTCCACCAGCTAAAAAGGATATCTACAAGAGGGTAGAGTGTTATACCTATTGTCAGCTTGGGCACATTGCAATCAATTGTCCACAGAGGTTTTGTGTAGGCTTCTAGTCAACGTCAGACAGTTTTTGAGCCCACAGTGCATGATGCAAGTAGATCTCATCATAATTTTGTAGTTTTTGACCACCCGATAGGAAGATCATCAAGCTACTATGGTGGAGACATCAGGTGTGTGTGGTGATGCTTCTATTTCTATTTTGTTTGATTCTGGTGCTATAAATTCATTCATTTCACCCTCACTAGTAGAACATTGTGGGTTGCTTGTGGCAAAGCAAGATAATAGGTGGCAAGTAGAGTTGGCTTCAGGATCCAAAGTTCTTGTAGATTCCTTTGTGCATTATTGTGTTTTGGGTCTTGATATGCTTTTCAACTAGGGTTGACCTACATGTTATTCATTTGGGATCTTATGATGTTGTTTTGGGTATGGATTGGCTTGACACTCATGCAGAAAAAAATGATTGTCGGCGTAAGAGGATTCAATGTGTAGATGATTTTGGAGTTGATGAGGAGATTGCTAGAATTTAGAGACCTATCTCCTTGTGTATGATATCAGCAATGTAGATGAAACATTTTTATGCGTCAAGGGTGCCAAATCTTTTCTATCTTTGTTGATGAATTAGATGAGATTTAGAGCTGAGATGTAACATTAGAAAGTCATCCTCTATTACGTGAGTATGTAGATGTCTTCCCTATAGAGATCCCAGGTATGCCACCAAAGTAAGAGATTGAATTTCATATAGAGCTTGTTCCTAGAGTGGAGCCTATCTCTAAGGCACCATATAGGATGACAACTTAGGAGTTGAGTGAGTTACGACTATAGTTGGAGGAGTTGTTGGAAAAGGGGTTCATTCACTCCAGTGTTTCACCTTGGGGAGCTCCTGTAGTTTTTGTGAAAAAGAAGGATGGTTCTCTCAGACTATGCATTGATTACAGACAGCTAAATAAGCTTGTACCATTAAGAACAAATATCCTTTACCTAGAATCGATGACTTGTTTGATCAACTAAAGGATGCTAAGGTTTTTTCTAAGATTGACCTAAAGTCGGGGTAGCCTCAGTTTTGGATTCATGAGGGAGACATTCATCAAACTACCTTTTGTACCAGATATAGACATTATGAGTTCACAGTGGTGCCAATTGGTTTGACCAATGCACCCTCAGTATTTATGAGCTTGATGAATGGATTTTTTCGTACATACTTGGATCGGTTTGTCATTGTTCTCCTTGATTATATTTTAGTCTACTCGAGGAATGTTGAGGAGCATGTGGTACATTTAAAAAATAGGTATTGCAGTGTTTACAAGATAATCATCTTTATGCTAATCTGGAAAAAGTGTGAATTCTTTAAGATAGAGATCAAATATTTGGGTCATGTGATTTCTGGGGAGTATCTCCATGGATCCCTCTAAGAGACATGCTATACTAGAGTGGTTGACACCAAGTAATGTTGCAGAGGTTTGCAATTTCATGGGTTTGGCAGGGTATTATCATCAGTTTGTATAAGACTTTTCCAAGATAGCACATCCCATCACTACCCTATACAGAAAAGGGAAGAAGTTCATTTGGTTAGAGAAGTGTGATGTTGCGTTCTAGACTCTTAAGGAGAGGTTGACTAGTGCTCCTATTCCTAGCCGGTACCTGATCTAGCTGGTGATTTCATATTGTGTATAGATCCATCCTTGGAGAGTATTGGAGTGGTGCTCATGTAGGATGGTTGTGTGATTGCATACGAGTAAAGGAAATTGAAGGACCACAAGTTGAACTACCTGACACATGATTTGTAGCTTGCTACAGTAGTTCAATGCACTACAGAGATGGAGACATTTCCTTTTGGGGCCATTAGTTTAAGCTTCATAGTTATCATCACATCTTGCAAGTACATATTCACATAGCCAAACTTGAATGCTAGGCAATGTCGATGGATGGATTTCCTATGTGAGTATGACTTTGAGGTGAAGTACATCCAGGGGTAAAGATAATTTTTGTAGCAGATGCATTGAGCAGACCGAAGACTATGCAATATCAGTAGCTACTCTCAGCATTGATTTGAGGAGTCATATCTTACAGGCACTTCCTACAGATAGTTGGTACAGGTATCTTGAAGGGAAAAATTATTTCAGGAAGACCTTTGGAGGGTAGATATTCAGGTTTCACTTTAGAGGCTGATGGACTTTTATGACACTCAAGTCATATTTATGTTCCTCCATTAGATGGATTGTGCACTTTGATTTTGACAGAGGCTCATCAGGCACCTTATTCAGTACATCCCAAAGTGAAGAAGATGCCTGTAGATCTTTGACAGATCTACCATTGGTCTGGGATGAAGAGAGATATTGTAGATTTTGTTGCACATTTCTTGGAGTGTCAAAGAGTCAAGGTGGAGCATCAACATACTGTAGGGCTTCTACAATCCAACCTAGTTCCTGAGTGGAAATGGGATATTATTTGTATGGACTTCATTGTTGGTTTACCAGTATCATCACAGAGGCATGACGCCATCATGGTCACCGTAGATAGATTTACCAAGGTAGCACACTTCTCACCTTTGCGGTCTTCTTATACAACATCTATTGTCGCACAGATCTTTATGGAGGATATTGTTCATTTGCATGGAATACCTAGGAGGATCATCTCAGATTGAGATTCTATATTCACTTCAAATTTTTGGACTTTCCCTTTAGGAGGCTTTGGGGACATAGCTAAATTTTAGTTCAGCGTATCACCTTGAGACAGATGGGAAAACCAAGAGAGTCAACTAGGTATGAGAGGACATGTTGCGTAATGTACGTGATGGACAAAACAATCACATTGGGGAGGACTACTTGTACCTAGTGGAGTTTGCTTGTAATAATGGCTATCACAGCTTGATTGGGATGGAACCCTTTGAGGCTTTGTATGGTTATCCTTGTTATACACCTCTAAGTTGGGATACACCAGAGGATCATGTACTTTTGGGTCCTAATATTGATGTAGCACCAACACACTCTGTTAACAATAGATTCAATCACAAGACAAATAACACAGATTTGAAACATTCAATATTTTCTCATTCATCACAGACCCCTCTACAATTTGTTGTGAGCTCTTAAGTAACCAAAAAACTAGAAAGAAAACAAGAAATCTAAAAATTACCCTTTTTGGCAATTTTTTTCCCACACGTGTTTTTTGCCATTTTTGGTAATTTTTGAAACAACACCTAAAAAAGCTGAGATTTTCCCTAAACATGCTCTCGACTAAGTTAGAATTAATTGCCAACTAATATCCAAGATTAAAAACATATCTCCGGATTTATTACAAAACATAACTTTCTAAAAACTAGAGAAAAAAACACTAAAAGCTAATTTCGAAGCCAAAGATGAAACTTTCCACTCCTAAAAATGTGCTCAAATGGACCTGATCAAAATTTATGACCTCCAGAAGTTTCTGTATGAGATTATGACCTATGGAGGGCCCTGCATCAAATATGCTTCAAGACATGGAGCAACAAGTGGAGCGTCTTCCTGAGCACTTGGTTTGCAACACAAGATCGACGGAAGAAGTATGCAGATGCTCATTGCATAGATCGACAATTTTGCAATCGGTGAGAAAAAGTATTTTTGAGAGTGCAGCCATGAAAGAGCCCAATCCACTTTGGAAAGGGTTCTAAGTTGTCGCCTCGCTTTGTAGGTCCTTTTGAGATTCTTGAGTGTATTGGTCTTGTTTCTTATTGTCTTGCCTTGCCGCCCAGTCTGTCTCGCATTCACAATGTTTTTCATGTATTAGTTCTTATGCAGTATCATCCTAATACTACACATGTACTTGATTGGACTACTTTGCAGGTCGAGGATAGGCAGCTGGTGCTAGACGCCCATATGCATACTCCAGCAGTGGGGTTTATCTCTCAGGGGTCAAACCATAGACCAGGTAAGGGTCCAATGGGACCCCAATGATGAGCATTCAACTACTTAGGAGGAGGCATCGCAGATGAGAGAGTTGTACCCATATCTATTTGAGGGCTTCCAGGAGTAAGCCCATTTCTAAGGGGGGGAGGATGTAATGCCCCTGCACATGGATGCATTTATTTTATCATTTTTCTTTGTTTTTTGATGGTGGACATGAGATGATACTTTTTTCTATGACACCTAGATACTTCATTAGATGTTTTGGTTTTATGATGATACTGTGGTTCTTAGACATGATGATCACTTTTACTTCCTGCTATCTTTGATGGTTATGGATGTGGTTATAGTATGATATTGGATTTAACTCAAGTTTATGAGTTTATGGATTTGATGTTTACATGTTTTCACTATATGTCTATGGGTGTTATGTACATACAATTTTTCTTACATTATTTCTATTTTATTATGGATGTTTCATTTTATGGTCCAACTATGCTTACATGTTATTCTTGCGTTATTGTGGATGATGATTTATATGTTTTATTATGATTATATGAGATTATGATTATCGTTGTACTAACAATACTAACAAATCATGATGATTTTTATATATGTTATCTTGGCTGGTGTGTTTATTGGATGTGGGGAGGCAATCATAGTTCCTTCTTTGAGAGGTCCACATGATGCCGCGCTCCCCCTCCTTGTCTTCTATCATATGTATATGTGTGGTGTATATATGAGCCTTGTCTTTGTGATGTAGCTACAGGTACTACATATGTCTCCCCTAAATTGGCAAGATTGAGCATACCTCCACACACTGGAAATTAGTGGTTGATAGAGATGGATTTTCAGCTCCACACTACCCCTTTTTTTTGTGCTTGGTAGTGTATTTTATTTCTATTTTATGCTTATTGGTCTTTTGTGCTTTCCATTGTCTCTTGTTTGACCTGAGAAAAACTGTAACATAATAATAATAATTAATAATAATAATAATAATAATAATAATAATAATAATAATAATAATAATAATAATAATAATAATAATAATAATAATAATAATAATAATAATAATAATAATTAATAATAATAATAATAATAATAATAATAATAATAATAATAATAATAATAATAATAATAATAATAATAATAATAATAATAATAATAATAATAATAATAATAATAATAATAATAATAATAATAATAATAATAATAATAATAATAATAATAATGATAATGATAATGATGATAATAATGATCATAATAATGATGATAATAATAATAATAATGATAATAATGATAATAGTGATAATAATAATAATAATGATAATAATAATAATAATGATAATAGTGATAATAGTAATAATAGTGATAATAATAATAATAATGATAATAATAATAATAATGATAATAGTGATAATGATAATAGTAGTAATAATAATAATAATAATAATAATAATAATAATAATAATAATAATAATAATAATAATAATAATAATAATAATAATAATAATAATAATAATAATAATATAATAATAATAATAATAATAATAGTAGTTACTAATAATAGTAGTACTAATAAATAGTAGTAGTAATAATAATAGTAGTAATAATAATAGTAGTAATAATAATAGTAGTAATAATAATATAGTAATAATAATAATAATAATAATAATAATAATAATAATAATAATAATAATAATAATAATAATAATAATAATAATAATAATAATAATAATAATAATAATAATAATAATAATAATAATTAATAATAATAATAATAATAATAATAATAATAATAATAATAATAATAATAATAATAATTAATAATAATAATAATAATAATAATAATAATAATAATAATAATAATAATAATAATAATAATAATTAATAATAATAATAATAATAATAATAATAATAATAATAATAATAATAATAATAATAATAATATAATAATAATTAATAATAATAATAATAATAATAATAATAATAATAATAATAATAATAATAATAATAATAATAATAATAATAATAATAATAATAATAATAATAATAATAATAATAATAATAATATAATAATAATAATAATAATAATAATAATAATAATAATAATAATAATAATAATTAATAATAATAATAATAATAATAATAATTAATAATAATAATAATAATAATAATAATAATAATAATAATAATAATAATAATAATAATAATAATAATAATAATAACAACAACAACAACACTATTATCATTTCGTAATAATGCCCTTAACATTATCAGACATAATCTACAAATGATAAAGTTAAGTAATTGTGTTGATGTGGAGATTTGATTTAATTGATTTTTATATTATAGTTTATAAATTCTAAGTGTTGTTCATATAACGAAAAATATTGAATATCGGGTATTTAATTATATTAATTATAACAACAATGTGTTTATTGACTTGTCATTATTATCTAGCATTGTATCGCCATCAAGATAATTATAAAATATAATAATTAACATTATTGATTTATTAATATCCACACTATTATCATGACATGAATTCAACAAATATTTAAACTAATCTTGTTGAGAATATTTAATTAAAAGGAATATTAAAATAATCTAGAACATTATTTCATAGTAATAAAATATAACTAATATTGAGCTGAAGTCTTGAGAAAATTTTGAGTCATTTCTTTCCTATTTAATAAGCATTTCTTTTTGAATTACTAAAAGAGAGGATTCATACGGATTGAGATGCCTTTTTGGAATGGGACTTTCTCTCATTAGTTTCTAGAAGCATGAATAGAAAGTAGAACCATATGTTTGGGAGTGAGAGGGAGAGAAAGAACGGTCATATTTTTTTGGAGAATTCAGGCTGTGCATGGTGGTGGAGAGTAGGGAGAAACGACTCTGCTCATATTTGGAGAGTGAGGTGATCAGGGTGCCTACTTTTATTGAATCGGCTGAGATTTTTCTCTGTTAATTAAGGTACCATATTTGATCTATTTACAAGTTGTCATTTATTTTTCATTTGATCTATTGGAATAATGTTCTCTCTGATAATCCTTTGTATGTAGTTGATTATTTCCTTTCTTGTGCAATGAACCCTTGCATGTATGTTTTCAGGGTGATATGAATTTTACAAACTACTCTTAGAAAATACCAAAATAAGAATTTCCAAATTGATGTCTTGAGTTCAACTGTCTTTCTTTCTCTAGAATGTAGCCTTATTGCATTTTGTTTGTCACTGCTTGTTCTGTGTGTGCTAGTTGGAATTATTATGTTTTAAATTTATTTTATGGAGCATCTTTTATGTCGTACATTAATCCCTTTCAAATTCGATTCTTCCTTTTGTCATTTTACATTATACTTCTGTTATTTTTGCCCTTCGCCTGTTCTCTTGTCCTCAATTAATTACTGCTATTGTCATTTCTTACTCTGTTATTTTGGGTTATTTCCTTGTATCATGCCGATTCACATCTCCTTGCCAAATTTTTTTTTTTAAGTCCCTTTCCCCAATTTATTCAATTATTTCTAGATTTTGAGTTTTGTTAAGGTCTCAGCCATTGTCAGATCTTCCATAACCTAAGCATGCCTAGAACATATTATATGTTGTGGTCTAAATTAGAAATTAAATCAGATTTATTCATTTCATAATTCCTTAACTTGGAATAGTGGTCTCTGTGGTTAAATTAATGAAATCACAACCATTAACTTGATACGTTTTAGGGACTTCAGTACTTTACTCTTTAAATTATTCAATGTTCCCTTTTATTTATATGAATCGTATTCCTCCTTTTAAATAAAAAATGCCTATCCTTTAATCTTTGGAATATTGAGTTATGGGAATATATTCCCTAGTATCTTAAGAGTATAAGTTCAGAATTAATTATAAATTCCTTCCTTATGTTAGAATTTAATGGGTTTTGTTTTGTAATTAAATTTTAATAAAAATTGTTTTCAAAATCCTTCAAGTTAGTAAGGAAAATAATAAATGTAAAGTGAATTGATTTTTATTCATATTCTTGTTAATGAGAAATTTTGTTTAATGAATCTTTATTTGTTATAAATGGGAGACTAAATTAAATGATGTTAGTAATTAAAATTTAGATTTTTAATAATATTATTTAATTTTTATAATAAAAGATGTTAAAATTTTAAAATTATTTATTTTTTTAATTTTTATTTTTATCTTATTAGATGATTTCTTATTTGTTATTTGGATAATAGAATTTTAATTCAGATAAAAGACATTAATTAAATGAAATTTATTGTGTGAAAAGATAATAAGAGAAATGGGATCTTGTTAGAAAACCCAATGATAGGTTTAGTATTGGTTGTAGAATGATGGTATCTTTTATGAGTATGTCATGTATACAAAGCTCTTTTATGTGGAGTATGTAAAGTTGTACTTTGGGAAGGGTGTGTCCTACCAGAGGTGGGTAGACCATTTGTTTATTGCTAGAAGATGTATTCCATTTGGTGATTTTCATTCTCGGTTCTATCTGTTGGCCTATTGTGATTTATATGCTTAATGAATCATAGAGTTTTATGAATGTTTCTCTTTGATTATCTATTAATGACTATAGCACTTGTACATTTTGGTTCCATTCCTTAATTTTATTGTGTTTTGCTAGGCGTTTCTTAGTAGCAATGTTGGAGAACCTAAGAGGAAGTCATGTTGTTATATATATGTATTTGTTTATTGTTATGTATGTGTTAATGCACTTAAAAAGAAAAAAAAACTTATTCTTTGATTATTATTTTTCAAGTGTTCCACTCGGGTTCCCTAGCGGGGACATTACACAAAATCATGGTGATTCTTGTTCAATCATCTTATGTTGTATAATTTAATCTTTTAGTATTACTGGGGTGGTTATCTCTAGGGTTGGATTATTAGGTATGCTTATTTTATTTATTCTATGTTGTTGTATTTATGTGAAATGTTAGTGTGGCTTTGTTGAGACATTTTGGTAAATATGCATTATTTTTCTTTTGTGTGTAATACTTTGAACTTTGGGTGGCAGTTAGGTTGGAGATTCAACTCCCATAAGGAGAAGCTCACTCCAGATATGGGGATAGAGGGAGCATGAGAATATGTGAGTTATACCTATTTTGGGTATGCATGTACCCTTTTGTTATATTGTGGAGGAATTTTGTGCTGGGTATGAGTACTCATATAATCAGATTTGAAGAAATTTTATGTTGGGAACGAGTACACTTATGATATCTTAAGAATAATTTTTTTAGGGTATGGCTACCCTTATTATAATTGGGAAGAATACGAGTGTGATTTTTGGTTCTTTTGGGACAATATTAATGGTATTTCATGGGAACATATTTTTTTGCGACCAGTTAATAAAAATCTTCATATTGGGTGACACCACAATAGTGGGACACTTTTTTAGACATGCTGATTTTTGTTGAAATAACACATTTTTAATAAAATATGATTATTTAAGCCTTGAGAGGTTCCATTTGAAGGAATTAATTACAAATGGTTAGCTCAAAGCCTCTTAGATTAAAAAAAAAATTATTAAAAAAAAAGATGAAAAAAAAAAGAAATTGATATAACATCTATACTCCTCATTCATACTTGGAATGGAGTCTCCTTTGTACCTATTAAAATGCTGACAAAAAATTAGTTTAAGTTTATCTTTTGGGAGATCAAATGAATCCATTTGACAAACCTATATGTGTAGTATGGTACTACTGAGAAAAATCTTTCCAATGATTATAATATTAACATATATTAAGTTTATTATGATTTTGTATTTTTAGTTTTACTAAACATAGATATTTCACCGTATGTCTACCTCTATGTATGATGCCTATGGAAAAATGGTAAATGTGACAAAATAAATTCTAAAAAATATCCATGCCCTAGGTATGTAAGTTCTCTTTCTATTAAAAAAAATTTAAAAAAATTTGGACAAATACACAACAAGCTATAAGCTATGTAGTCAAGGTATGTCAAAATTACGGTTTAGTCAACTTCAAACATTAATAAAATATGAATTAATCATGATAATATAATGAAACCAATTGAATGCCTCCATATGGACGTTACCAAAATAATTTCAAAAGAATCACATTGATATCTATTTTAGAAAAAAAGTTATGCTCTATGAAAATAATGTAACTCTTTGAAAATGACATTTTCTGCAACATACCAATTTTGGTGGGAGAAAGAAAAAACCATTAAAATAAATTCAAAAATAAAAATAAAAAATATATTTAGAATCTAAAAAAAAAATCTTAAAAGACTCTAATTTAGTTCATCTTCTGATTTCAAATGGTTTAATGACAATATACATCTGAATCTGAATTTTTTTTTCAAAATGTGAAGTTCAGTGTCTGTTCAAGCAAAAAAGTGTAACCCACTATTGTGGGTTCACCCTATTCACACCCATATGTGTTCTTCCTCTCCCTGTTTGGTGGCTGTGTGAAGAGTCCTTTTGTAGATATCCTCTAGGGTAAAGGAATCTTTTATGTTCTTATTGTGCTATCTATTAGAAGGTGTAAATTATTTATGTTGGCTATAGACAAAATTCGCCCAACCACTCAATACAGTTATCTTTTCGACCATCCACTCCACTGTTCACCATTAATTCTACATCTAACTTTGATCAATAGTTGATTTGACATTTATTATGTATTTTTGTATAAACTAAATGCTAAAGGAAATATTTGTGTGCAACAAGCTTCAAATAGATTATCATCTCTACCAGAGTTTAGGAGCTTCATGCAAATCTAAGGGATGTATATTTTGTGGGTATATGATATAGGATGCAGGATTTGGTAGAATCCAAGATACTACTATAAAATGGATACATAATTGGTAAAATCATAAAGAATTCAAAGTAGATATAGATATGTTAACTTTTGTTCTATCGATCAACACATAAAATATACTAAAACTTTAAATAGATATAACCATGAAATCATAAAACCATTAACACAATAAACAACATAATTTACTTGGAAACCAAAACTGAGAAAAACCATGGAGAAGCTAATTCTCATGGAATGAATACTAGTTAATGTGATTTTTATAAGGGCTCACTATCTTTTTTCTCAATGCAGGTTAGTTTACTGCAGGTTGGGATAACTACCTTGGAATATGAATATGGAAAACTTTCAATATAAAATATATTTTTTGAAAAAATGTGAACTAATAGAATTGCAACATACTATGCATGAAATAATTTCAATTGATGGTAGACAAATAACCAATACCAAAGATCTTGTATAGACCCTCTATCATTATACACCAATATTTTATGCAATACACTATATAAGTCCTTCTTTCTATACCATTCAACTTCTTACACATACTTTCCTAATATACTAAAAATAGACATGCACTATATCACCTTCAATTCTCTATCTTTAGCTTGTACGCATATTTACACATCTATTCACTTGATTTCTCTCTTCTCATATTTTAGATACAAAAGGATTTTATTTATTTACACAAGTATCTAATCATAACCATGTTGACCACACCAAAATAGTATTACCCAAAATGTAACAATATATTATAATTGTATTTAATGTAGTATCATTGATCCTAAATCTAAGTAATTCTTAAGATATCTTTACAACACATTGCCATAGAAACTAAATATAGGTAAGACTTAAGATGTATACAATGCATAGTATATTCACTGGAAAATAGGAAAATTATAGAAACATCACAATGCCACAACAACGACTATATCTTGATCAAAAAAATATATAAACCCATTGATAGATGAAACTAGATAGAACGTATGCAGAATAATATATAAATTTTATATCAAAACCATGTGATAAACTGCAAGAAATTCCATATATTATAAATACTTGGAATAACACTATAAGAATAGATATAAATAGGTACTAACAAAAAAAATCATCTACTACACACACTGAAAGTATACAAGTATACTAAAAGATGTAATCCATAAGTAAAATTAGGTACACCTAACACTAAGCACCAAAACTGCACATATTGAACCCGTTCTATATATAAGTCAAACCACTAATTCTTTACTAACATGCAATAGGTATCCAACTAATACTGTTGATAACCAACTAATACCACCAGGTAGCCAGTATGAATATTTTGACATCAATGAAAATAATTCCAACAACATCTCATTTTTTCTAACAATCACATCTAAATATGTATCCAAGATAGCGAATGACACAAATTCACTAGCTTTAACTATATTGATGTCTAGAATCACCTTATTCTTCGTAACTCTAATAGGATGATTGGAAATATATACTTATTTGAGTTCATATCATTGTTTGTATCTAGGGAAAAAACTTTACTAGTTTTTTCTCTCTCAATGTTTTGGGTGATTTTTGTCTCCTCTAGAATAACTTGAGATGGGGACAAATGAAAAACCACATTCTCCTTGGCTTCATTTGAAACCCCATGCTCTTCCATTGAGGAGGAAGCAATGAAATAATCCATATTTTTTTCTTACAACATTTAAGGGTTTTTCGAACTTCCATAGCCATAGAGAGCCCTCCAATCTATTCTCACTTATTTGAATTTCATTGTTCTCAACATATTTTCATGATAGTAATTTATAAGATTTCAAAACTTAAAAACATTTCTTAAGTGACCAAACTTCTTGCATATCTAAAACAATATATCATCATTGTCATATTCCAAAGGTTGATCCCACAATGTATATCAAGACCCTGGGATAATAAATGCATGGAGGACATAGTTGACCATAACATAGACACAAATCCTCATAAAGATAAGTTGGTACATTTGTTGGGAGATCTTATCAATGTCCAAGAGGCTCCCAAATGAATCAACAATACCATGGAAAACCTCAAAATTCTAAAATTTCAATGGAAGACTTTTAAGGAAAATCTAGGTGGGGGCAATAGCTCCCAAGTCTTTTTCGACAACAAATCAAGGATTTCATTTTTACAATGAGAGAATATTATGGTGATTACACTCATAGACCAAGGGACCTCCCATGAGAATATAAATCAAGTCTTCATTATTAACAAAACTTAAGAGAAAATTCTTTTTGGACGTGACATTTATTTTCACACTACCTTTTACTTTCCACTAAGATGACACCCATTTCCTTAATAGGACAATAGAAAGATAGGAACTTACTTACAAGTGAGCTTGAGCTTTTATAAAATCTCGATAGTGACCTAAACTATAGTCCCATTAACCTTGCTAGAAGAACCGTAGATAGTCTTACAGGGAGAGTTTCCAACCTTGGGAGGATTGACCCATAATAGCTTATTCACATGAGTGGATAGTGTCTCTTCCAAAACCAAGAAGTTCAATGTGGAGGTAAGTCAACTAGTGAAGCAATGTCATCCTTCTAAACCTAAGGTGGGATGTACCTCCACATTTAAGTTCCCTAATCGAGGAATAAAAGTGGGATCTACCACTCTAGGAAGGGGAGAGATGGGGGAACCCACATTGGGTCCTCATCTAAAGATCCTATTAGGCATCTAGCCAGGTAGCATACAACAACAGTGCAACATAGGAAGCCCTAGTAGTATAGAAAACAATCTAATATTATGTTTGAAATAACATTTTTAATATGAAAAATAATCAGATTTAAAGAATCACTAGTAACATCTAATATTCAATAAAATATAAGACATTATTAAATAAACCAACAAATAAAATATTAAAGTTGACATTAAAAAAAATAAAAATTAGAACAATTTCTAATAACAATAAAAATTATAAAAATATATTAATGTCTATCTCTATCTCAAATATATTTGTATATCTATCTCAACGTATTACTAATAAAACATATAAGAGAATATTCTACAAACTAAAATATATTATTGTGACTAGTATCTTTTTCCACAATCATTAAAAAAATACGTCCGTTTAATATTAACACCATCCTTAAAGAACACCTGACTACAAATACAAGAAACTATATGTTTAATTCCCATATTTGTATTGTTGTATTTACTACAAATAAATCAATGATTTATTTGAACTGGTGAGTTGTTTGTTCAACCATTCAATTGTTTGATAGACCAATTATTGAAAAGAGATACCCGAGTTCCCGAGGAACGAGGGCCTTAGATCCCAGCAAACAGATCAATAAACATAGATTTTGGTTCAGTAGACACCCAACTCTTTACAAATTCCTCCATCAGCTGAGAAAAAGTGAAAGGCCTGTAGAGCCGCTTGTGATCGCCATCCACAAACTGCGCAGGAGCCCATATTTCCTTCTCATTAGGAAACTGAATAAAATGCACCAGCGATATTCGATCTTTCCATCCACTGTAAACAACACGATGATTCGCGCTGTGGTAGATACCGTTTGTCCATACCTGCAAAATTAATTCTCTCTCCATAATTATGCAAATCGCATTAATTTATCCAGACAAATCATATAGTTTCGGAAACAAGCATTCACACCTTAAGAGAGTCACCTATAAAGACAACAAATGAATTGGGTAAAGGCTTCACATTCAGCCATTTCCCTTCCTTGGATAGAATCTGGAGACCTCCTTCATTGTCCTGGTAAAGGATTGTAATGCAACACACATCCGTATGAGGAGGCAAACCTTCCTCCTCTACCGATATCTTCCGTCACTTGAATAGTGCTTTATAAATAGGTTACCTGTGTTTTTCTCGAAATCAGAACGGTAGAACTTATCCACGTCCAAACCCAAGCTTGCAAGAATGAGTTTGTTGGTTGTTCGGGCGAGATCTGAAATGGCGGAAGCGTACGTTCCAATCGTCTCGCGGCTATTGAAAGGCACAGAAAAACAGTATCAATTAATAAAGGAGCACTTTTCAACATCAAAGGAAAACGAGGGAATAATATGTACCATATTGTTGCCTTTTCGTCCTCGGGCAACGGCCATATCTTTTCAAAGACCTCTTGCACTGAATTGGAGTCTGGCAAGCCATTGAAGATAAAGTTCTCGTTCGGAGAAAACTTAGCATATCCGCTCTCTGTGTAGGATGCAGCGGCTCTTTCTTTCGTTTCTGGTGGCAGGGAAAATAATTCACGAGAAACCGACTCAACATTTTGTAGAAGATTTTCTGGAATACCATGGTTCACAAGACGGAATAATCCCCATTCTTTGCAAGCTTCCCTCACCCTTGCAACATTGTAATGATTTTGTAGCTCGTTTGGCGGTCTTCTTTTTAGCTCCAACTGAAACTGGGAAATATCAACAAGAGGGAGATGAACCTCATTTTCAAGCGAGGAAGCCATTGCCGACGCTAACAGAAATCCGAAGACCAGAGTTATGAATGAAATATCAGACCCACTTAAACGCGCATGTTATATCCAATCTGGAATCGTGATCCGCATGCGATTGTAAAGTCAACCACTTGCAGTTTTGGGCAGATCGTAAATCGGGAATCGCGTGCCAGTAGGTATTGCGGTGACGAAAAGAAAGTGACTACAAGTATTACTTGTTCCGTAAGTAACGTCGATTGCTTGTCAGTACAGCTGTGATACCGTCATAAATTTGTTGGCTTGCTTACCACATTCCCCGCCAATTTCTCGTTTAGGTGTTACAAATAAACTGCGTGAAACAAAATTGGAATCAAAGCGGCATACGGGATTAATGGCTCAGTTATCTCAGTTCAAATATTTTACAATGAAAATAAAATAAAAACCTATACAGATTTTCCTTATTCTGAAGATCAAAAGTGTAATTACACCCGCATATTTCAATATAAATTGGATCGATTGACTTAAAAAATTTCTACCTAAAGCGTGCAAGATGATCAACCGTTTCATCGTCCTTGGTGGTGGTTTTGTCCTGCCGTCCCTGTTTCTCCTTGGTTCCCGGTGGATTAATCCCTTCTTCTTTGGTAGGGTTTCGTTATATTTGTCCTCCAAACTCTTATCCGTTTTCCTTCGCGGCATAGGCATTTCCAATATGTCGGAAATTTTTATGTGATTTGACGAATTTCTAGGTGACTTTATGGATCGATGTTGGAGAGGATTTAGGGGTACTTGTCTTAAAGTCGACAGTTTTATCTGGAGTGTGGAGTTTTAATATTTTAACAATATATAGAAAGGTAAGGAATGCTATTTACCAATTTTATTTTATTTTGAGGTGTGGAGGAGTTTGATTATTATATAATAGAATTAGCAGTGTATTCGAGATTCAAGAAGACTGTAAGAAAATAATATTTTATTATAAATATTGCTGTAAATAATTGTATACAACTAAAAAACGATTTTTAACAGAATGGTGTGGGAGTGGCCATTGCTGGAAACAAGTTGCTTTGGAGTTTCAACCAGCATAGGGTAGAAGAAGCAATGATTACACAACCATCCTAAGGAGATCAGCATGGAAAAATGGATCTAATGAGCTAGACTCCATTAGAGATTAAAGAGTATGGGATCCGGGCAAGGAAAGATATAATAGACATGGTAAGTTTTTAAGACAATCTGACAGTGATGGATTTCATTTCAGCAGGCAAGGTCAGGTCTCCAACTTCAGGATAAAACCTAGGATTTTCTCTTTTTAAAGAACTGCTAAAGATTATTTTAATAGAGAAATCCAAGAGAAGTGGTAGGGGTAGAGAAGTGGAAGCGGTAGGGGTAGGGGATAGGGTTTTCTTTTTCAAAATGGTTATTCAATAAGATCAACAACCTTGCTTGAAATTCTGAGCTTCCCCAATAACATATAATTCAGGGCCTCCACAAAAAGGGTATTTTTTGAAGGAAAAAATAATAGAGTGAGGAGAAGACATACAAAGGCTATCTACTATCAAGGCTCTAAGGAAGATATCTTCTTTAATGGGACAACTATCAACGGATGGAAAACCCCTTTCCATAGAAAGGGATATAGTTAAATCAAAATCATGTTAAAAAGGGAAATGGTGTCTCAAATAGAAATCCTAATGCTCATAACCAAATCCATGTTTACCTATATAGAGATCACCAAATTCAGAAGGACAAAAAGAGGAAAAGGAAAAAGGAAAAAGGAAAATAAAGGTTTGGAGAGAGAAAACTTGTAACAGCCAAAATATATCTTCATATATAACGAAATTTAGAAAAGCCACATTTAGAAGTATTCAAGGATAAATCAATAGAAATGGAGATGCTAAGAAATTTGATAGTTTGAGAAAATGGGCTTCATTCACACCTCTTGAAAATGAGGATATGAGTATCAAATTTTTAGAATACATGCTACAATGCAAAGCGAAAGATTTCCAAGGTCAAGCTATCATATGTAAGTGCTGAAATATAACAATTTTGTTTCAAGAATTTATTAGTAGGGTCAATAAAGAACAAACCGATATAGAAGATGTGACATATTTAGATATCTCTCAGGGGTTTTGAATTGTTCTTTTTAAATAAAAGATTGAGAGATATAAAGTTTAATCCTTTCTAGGTACAACTTCATTATTTATGTCTAGAATACATAGATACAACCATTTTAGAAATAGTTTGGAATAAGATGGATAATTTGTTTTAAGCTTCATCCTATACTTTTGCAATAAATATACCTCCATCCCAAGTTATGTTTATTAATGCATATGGAGTAAGATTTACCCTCTTTTCTTAAAATCATAACCAAAATTATAGGATCGATTATAATCACGTTCTACAAATAAATGAAAGTGACAATTTAGAAAAAGAAATGATATTATCTAATGCTTTCACCCATTATAATGAGTGTATGGTAGTGGCTTTTCCCATTGACTTGGATGTAGGAAGACAAAAGTTAGTCCTTTTAAAATCTTTTCGTAATTATTCCCAGAAGTGGAAGATGGTAGAAGTCAATGTAAGTCCATACTAGTAGAAGCTTATATGGAGTCACTATCTTCATTTTTAAACATTTTCTATTTTCTATGGAATTTTTTTTGGATTATTCATAAATATTTTGGGCTTAAGGATGATTATTTCCTAACAAATGAGAAGAAATAGGGGAAGTTTTTGGTTAAAGGCTTGGGCTATATGGAATATCAAAAGAAAGAATTATTTATTTAGCCAAGAAAATAGGTTAAAAACCTATAGCTAGGTATCCCTAATCAAATATGAATTGAGGTCTCAAGAAGATTAATACATAACAATAATGCTTGGAAAGCATTCAAAGATATGAACTTAATAGCAACAGAGACTCAAATGGACTTGGAAAGTTGAGGGTATAGAGGAAATAATGGAGAATAGAAGCTAATTATAATAGTCCACAAGAACCATTTTCTTATTTAAGGAATAAAAGATTTTTCTCAAAAAGTTTTTCTTGATATACAATCTAGGATTACTGAAGAAATAGTAGATCATATTTTCTTAGACAATTATGGTATATAGTAGTAATAAAAGGTCAATATTATAATACATAAAACTTATATGTGAAAGATAAAAAGGAAGAGAATAGAAATACTATTAAATCCTTAGACAACTATCAAGGACTTGTTTTATATAATATTTAATTAAAGGCTAAGAATTAGGAGAAGCATTGAAGGAAAATATGGTCTCGATAGGTGAGGGATTGATAAAGCATAAAAAGAAGGATTGTACCCCATTGACAATAAAAAGGGTGAAGGAAGACTACTAAAGAGTACTTATAAGAAAGAAAATTTAATTTGTGGGCCTCTCGGTCAATAGGTAGAGACATATGGAAGCATAAATTCAAGGAGGAGGAGCTCAAAAATATTGATCCAAAAAAGGTACATAACAAAGGCTCCAATCCCTTCCTCTATCAAATAAGATTAAATATGTTGTATATGAGGAATTTACAAAGAGTAAAATGGTAAAAATATATAAAAGAAGATTTAAAAAGATAATCTATTGATTAATTTTTTAATATCAATAATGAATGAATATCTTCATCTTTATTTAATGAAGAGGAAAATGCTTTTTCTTTATCTAGTAAACATGATAGGGTTAAGTTACTAAATATGGGAAATCCATAGAGTGAGCTTCAAGATTTAGGTGGACTTCTTCCTTTGAACTTGAATGGGAATACAAACTCTAGAAAGGAAAAGGAAGGTATTATAGTTGAAGAATTGGGGTTTGAAGAAGAAGGAAATGTTATAGTAGAGAGGCTTGATTCAAGGCTAATTAACATGAAAGAAGAGGAAACTTTATGTATGTAGCTTGAGGTTGTATATGACCTATTTGGGCCCATAAAACCTAATAATTTGGAGAGAAGGAAAAGATAGATATAAATAATTCTTTCATAGAAAGGATATTAGAGCTAGATATTGTAGAATTGTATGCATCTACATTGATTTTTTAATTAAATTGGGAGAAATTGATAGATTCTAATAAGCAAAACCATCCTTTGGGTATTTGAAATCAAGAGAAGGATCACTAAAGCTAAACTATGGTTCAACCTAAATTAAGTAAAAGGGAAGAAAGTCTTCTTATCAATTGCAAAAATTGGATGTAGAGGATTTTGATCAGATGAAAAATACATCCTTTTAGAATAATAGTAAGATGATAAATCTTCAAAAAATCCTTAAATATTTATTGGTTGGCTTGGGTTGATGTAGATAAGCCTGATTTATTTGCATAAGTTAGGATTTTATCCTTAAAAAGGTCTAAAAAATTTTAGTGGATGGTATATTCAGTTGAATCAATTCTGGAAAATATAAATTGAAAGATAAAAGTGTATACATATTTAGATCTAGTCATCTTGAGGTTGCTGGTTTTTATAATCTTAGGATGCCAATGTAAATAATTTTCATTCCAATTTCAAATTAGATGAATGCTCTTAATAGCGGAAAGCTTAGATTTCAAATTTTAAATTTAAATCATAAATGACCATTTCTTCAATGGTTTATAGACTATGATGGTTTTCATAAAAATATTTAGTAGTTTATATACTATGATGATTTTCAAAAGAAGATTAAAGATTCTAGTGGTGTTTCAAAGTAACTTGTATTTTTTTTGGGTTTTGCTTAGTGAAAACTAGTTTTTATCTTGTTGTTTATGCTCCTTGTCACTAATTTTATGGCATAGGGTTTTTATCCCTTTGAAGTCTTTTATGCTAAACCCTAAACTTATTTTAGTCTAACATTACTTTTTGGTTCATAGGTCTAAGGGTTTCTATGTCAAGAGAATGAGCTACTTTTGTTTATCCTAGTGTTAAATCCTATTCGATCCCCTTTTATATGTTTCCCCTAAGACTTATTTTCGTAAGTCAACGTGTTCCCATTGTTTTTTATCAATGAAAAATTTAAGGGTGTGGTCTTTGTGCTAGGAAGTGATAATATGATTTAGAACAACAGAGAGTGGGGGGGGGGGGTGAATCAGTTGTTCTGAGGTCCTGATGTATAAAATAACTTCAAAAAACTTTTCCTTAAATCAGATCAAGAAACCAAAACAAACTCGGTCATCACTAATTCAATAATAGAAACATATAACACTGTAGTCCACTACCCAGCTGTAACTAACTTGTAAAACACATAAATGTTCAAACCAAAACATTCACACAAGTATTGACACCTGGATTTATAGTGGAAACCCAATATGGGAAAAACCACTTTGTAACATGCTACTATTATTTCCACTCTTCTAAAGTGAGCTCGGTTAAAAGTCAACCCTGTCAAAGGTTACAATACACACTGTTAAGTGTGACCCGGTTAAAGGATTTCAATCACCCTGTTAAAAGTGAGCCTTGTTACAAGACTTACATACACTCCATTAGAATGCAACCTTGTTCAAAGGATTTAACATATGACTGTTAGGTCAACCTCTGTTAAAAGGATTTTGACTGTTACAATGGTTAGAAAGTAGCAGTAGTATTGATCTAAAAAACATACAACTCACTTTGCAAATATCAGATCCAATTCCGTACACAAATGCTCGTTTACTGACTTTGAAACTTTGTCATCTCCATCTCTGATGTGCTCAAATTTTTCTTCAAGTAATCACCACACTCCTCCTTTAGCCTTTTCGCTTATACAGTCAGTAAAACTTACTATTCTTCCAGCATCTACTTCACCAATGCATTCTCATACCTAATGTTTAGGTTCCCTTAATACTTTTCTTTGTTAGGTTAACTTATCTTTTGCCGCTTAATCTCCTTCATAGATCTTAGGGTTAGGTAAAATTCATTGAATCTACTCACTTTACGTTCTTCATCTACTCTTCTAGAATCATCTCAAATCTCATAAAGATTTACAATAAAACATTTTACAAAGCATTAAATGCTTCCATACAATCAATAAATAAATTCAACTCATTTTACATAATCCAAGAATTCAACAATGTCGGCTCCAAATCTGAATTCTCTCCAAATATAAAAATGTTGATGCTCGGTCAATACTGTGATCATCCACTTGGTCTTCATGTAAAATGCTCGGTCACTACTAAAACTGTTTCCTCGGCATATATTGTCTTCCTCGACAATTAACTAATACTCGGTCGACACTAGATTTTTGCTCGGCATACACTAAATTGGTCGACACTAACATAACTCGGCTTAAACATGATTTCTTCATTTTTTCTCAGTTAAGCCTACCAATTTAGTCCTTAATCTTACTAAGATAAATAATACATTGTCCCATCATTGTACAACATAGTCAAGTACACTTTGCAGTATCAAGATAACTCAACCTTTCCCTAGGTGCTATTATTACCATCCTTTCTTTCCCTTCTCACAATAGATATAGTACTTTCCTAAGTAGCAATAGTCTTACAAGTTAAGGTTTGACATCAATGACAATACAACAATTGCTTCAATTGCAATTTCCAACAATCTCCCTCTTTGGCATTGATGGAAACACTATATGATATCACCTGAATAACAAATGGATTACCAACCAATCCAAAAACTTATCTATCCACTAGAGAAAATTTATAATATCTTAAGCTTCATTCTGATTCAGAATTTGTAAATGTCACTTCTATGACCATCAAAAGTATCTGGATCTTCCTCTATCCTGGTCTTTCATTTCTGTTCATCATCCCTACTCTTCAATTCATGTGTTATAGTATCATTTCAGTTCAATCTCCCTCTTCGACAAAAATGCCAATGCAACAACTAAAACTTACATCCAACAGATGTAGATATAGCTGTGTAGCTTAGTGTTTCTCCCTCTGTCATCTTGCTTATGACTGATTTGTTGTCTTTTCTTCTTCATCACAGCTCTAGGATAGTCCTAAAGTGTGACAATCTTCTGCATCAATTTGTCAATTATTCTGCTATAGCATATTTGATGTAGTGCTCCTAGCTTGACTAGGAAGCCTTAGTTAGGGGAAGGACCCCTAATTGACTTCTCAAATACTCATGAGCTTCCTTAGGTAAAGCTTTTGTG
This sequence comes from Chamaecyparis obtusa, assembly GCA_027943335.1. Classification (NCBI taxonomy): domain Eukaryota; kingdom Viridiplantae; phylum Streptophyta; class Pinopsida; order Cupressales; family Cupressaceae; genus Chamaecyparis; species Chamaecyparis obtusa. The sequence goes on from BSBK01006251.1 coordinate 25,622, forward strand.
AATATGTTTTCCAATTGTTCTTTTGTATTCACATATTCCATTCAGACTTCCTTGTCTTGTACCAATTCCCTCAAATAGTGATACTTGATTTCTATATGCTTGGTCTTAGTGTGCATCACTAGATTCTTAGAAATATTGATGGCACTTGTGTTGTCACAGAAAATAACAAGAGGTTCAGTGATTTCTTCTTTCATGCCTATCAACAAATATATAATCCATATTAAATTTGAATAGTTTACTACAGCAGCAACATACTCGACTTCAGCAGTAGATTGGGAAATGCAATTTTGTTTCTTGCTTGTCCAGGAGACTAATATCTATCCAAGAAAGAAAGCTCCACCTCTAGTGCTCTTTTTGTCATCTACATTTCCTGCCCAATCAACGTCAGTGTATACTCTAAGTTCAAATTTTTCATTCTTCTTGTAATATAACCCATAGTCAGCAGTTCCTTTCAAGTATCTCATGATTCTTTTCACCACCATCATGTGTGTTTCCTTAGGATTGGTAGAGAATCTTGCCACAATCCCAACAACTAGTGTAATATCTGGTCTAATATGTACAACATACTGCAATTTTCCAATCATGGATCTGTATGAAGTCTAGTTAACTTCTGTAGCATCATCATTCTTAGATAACTTTTGTCCAATAACCATAGGAGTTCCCACTAGTCTAGCATCTTCTATTCCAAAAGTTTTCAATATTTCATTAACATACTTAGACTGTGTAATGAAAATTCCTTTCTTCATCTAATATACTTCTTCATCCTTCACATATAGATTGCTTGTGTCATTTGTTCTAGAAAATCCAATCTGCATCAGATAGTTATGCAACCTCTCATACCATGCTCTGGGAGCTTGTCTCAATCCATACAATGCTTTGTTCAGTTTGCATACCATGTGTCTTCTGTTTGGATCAATAAAACCTTCTGGTTGTTCTATGTAAACTTCTTCTTCCAGTACACCATTTAAAAATGTAGACTTGACATCCATTTGATATACCTTGAAATCTTTATAAGTAGCATATGCAAGCAAAGTTCTTACTCCTTCCAATCTAGCTATAGGGGAAAATGTCTCCCCATAATCTTTTCCTTCTTCTTGTGAATAGCCTTTTCATACCAGCCTAGCTTTGTTCCTAGTGATTTCACCTTTTTCATTCAACTTGTTTCGAAACACCCACTTTGTTCCTATAACATTCTTATCTGCAGGTCTCAGCACTAGAGTCCAGGTTTCATTCTTCTCAATCTAGTCAATCTCTTCATTCATTGCTTGTATCCAGTCTTCATTTTCTAATGCCTCTTTAGTTATCTTAGGTTCAAACACACATAGTAAGCATGTTGGATCCTTGGTTTTGCTTTTGGTCTAAATTCCAGTGTCTTTATCTCCAATTATCTATTCAGGCTTGTGATGTCTTCTTACATATTTTGCCAAAATAGGTTCAGCATTTTTCTCCTCTATTTCATCAGGTTCCCCAACAAGATTGTCAGATTTAGCTTCTGAATGCTTGGAAACCTCTTCCTGATACTCGACAGCATTGTCTTGTAGCACATAATGTTCTTGTTCTCTCTCAGCACTATTTTTTTGATGCTCGGCAATTGTTTCCTATCGCTCGACATTATTTTCCTGAGACTCAGCATCAGGTGCAAGTCTATTACCTGCCTCTTCTATTTCCTTAATGTACACAAAAGATCTGTAATCTTCTAGTTCTCTTTTGCTGTCGGCTTCATTTCTTTCTGCATACTCATCAATTTTTACATTCAGACTTTCCACAATTTTGTTAGTGTTAGAGTTCAAACACTTATAAGCTTTACTTTTTGTGGAGTAGCCTAGGAATATGCCTTCATCACTTTTGGCATCAAACTTTCCATTCCTATTGTCTTTCAATAAGCAACACTTTCTTCCAAAGATTCTAAAGTATTTAACACTTGGTGCATGCCCATACCATAACTCATAGGGTGTTAGATTTGTACCTTTCTTAATCTGTACCCAATTAAGAGTGTAAATAGCTGTACTTATAGCTTCTTTCCAATATTTCTATGCCACATTCTTTTCAATCAATAATGTCCTTGCACAGTCCAAAATAGATCTACTCCTTCTTTCTGCTATGCCATTCCATGGAGGCATCCTAGGTGTAGACATCTGTCTTTTGATTCCTCTATCATTGCAAAATAGATTGAATTCATTTGATGTAAATTCTCCACCTTGGTCAGATCTAAGACATTTCAGGTTCCTACTTGTCTCCTTCTCAACCTTAGCCAAATACGACTTAAAAATTTGAAAAGCATCAGATTTTTCTTTTAGAAACATTACATGCATCATCTTGGTATGATCATCAACAAACAAGATAAAATATCTAGCTCCACAGTAACTTTGTATACCCATAGGTCCACAAAGGTCAGTATGAACCAAATCTAAAATGTGTTCAGAAGTAAAGGTTTTTCTCTTGAAACTTGACTTGGTCATTTTTCCTAACTGGCATTCTTTTCACATCACATTGTTAGGTTTCTTCAATCTAGGTAGACCTCTTACTTTATTCTTCTTACTTATCTCTACCAGATTGTCAAAGTTAACACGACATAGCCTCTTATGCCATAACCAAATGTCATCAAGTTGTGCAATCATACATATTTCTTCAGACAGGTCAAGATAGAACAAATTACCTCTAGTCTACTCACCACTTCCAATCAGTTCACCAGTAGCATCAAATATCTTAGCTTTCTTGTGATGAAATTCCACTCAGTAACCAGTTCTGTTGAGCTAAGCAACACTTAGAAAATTATAATTCAATCCTTCAACCCAATAAGCATTTTCACAAGAGATTTTATCAGTCAGTTTAATCAATCCTTTTCCTCTAACAGGACATGGTGCATCATTACCAAATGTTACAATTTTACCTTTATAATGATGTAAGGTCTCAAACTTACTTTTGTCACCAGTCATGTGATGTGAACAACCACTATCTATAATCCATTTTTCATTCTTGTTCACATAGGAAATCAGTGTAGTTTTCTCATCCTCATCAGATTCATCTTTCATTGCAACATAGACTACCTCAATTTGAAAATCATTACTATCAGTGTCAGTCTCTTCTTCAACAATGTAACAAGATTTCTTACCTTTTCCTTTGTAGTCCTTGTACCTTCAGTAGCCTTTGTCATCTCTTCTGTCTTTGTGTCTACTATTTCTTTCTTCATCTTGATCCTTCCTATCAAGACATCTAGCAGCTATATGACCAACTTTATTACATGCAAAACATATAATAGGAAGTTTACCTTTATATTTTCCTTTTCCTCTTCTCAGTCTTCTAGCCATAAGAGCTTCTAGATCTTCAAGATCTTCATCAGTAGTGTCACTGTCACTTTCACTTTCACTGGTGCATCTTTCTTTTTCTTTCTTAGGTTTTCTCAAAACTAACTATGACTTAAAAGAATATTCAACATTTCCAATACTACCAATAGTGAAATTATCATAATTAGATAGTTTGAAAGCAGTCAGTTTGCCAATCAAACCTTCCAAGGTAAGCACATTTCCAAAGTTACATCTAGATTCTTGAATAGCTGAGATCTTAATAGCATATATAGGACGTAGAGTTCTTAGCACTTTTCCAATTATGGTCTCATCATCAATAGTTCCATTTGCTCCTCTAATAGCATTCACAACTTCTTTTATTCTACCACAATATTGTGCAATGTTTTCATCTTCATTCATTCTCATTTCATCAAACCTACCTCTGAGACTCTCGGCTTTAGCTTTTAACACATATAGATCACCACCATAGATCTTTGCAAGAGTGTCCTACATATCTTTAGCAGTTGTGCAGTCCTTAATATCCTTAAATTTTGGATAACTTAGGCCAGATGCAATTTCTAACATTGCCTGATTATGTTCTTTCTTAGCTCTCATTTCCTCGGTAGTCAAAGGTGCAATAGGTGTGACATAGTCATGCTCAATGTAGTATTTTGCAGAATCACCAATACCGGCCAGATGCAGCTTCATTAGGCTTTGCCATGTAGGGAAGTTTTCCCTGTTCAGCTTCGGTACCTCCTTCTTATACATCTTGATCATTTGCTTCAAGTCCCTTTAAACATTTTTTTTGTAGACACCAATAAGAAACACTTCTATGATACCAATTGTTAATATGATTTAGAACAAAAGAGGAGGGGGGGGGGGGTGAATCAGTTGTTCTCAGGTCCTGATGTATAAAATAACTTCAATTTTTTTTTCCTTAAATCAGATCAAGCAACCAAAAAATACTTGGTCATCATTGATTCAATAATAGAAACATATAATACTATAGTCCACTCCCCAGTTGTAACTAACTTGTAAAAAATATAAATTTTCAAACCAAAACATTCACACAAGTATTGACACCAAGAATTATAGTGGAAACCCAATATGGGAAAAACCACTTTGTAACATGCTACTATTTTTTTCACTCTTCTAAAGTGAGCTCAGTTAAAAGCCAACCCTATCAAAGGTTACAATACACAATGTCAGGTGTGACCTGGTTAAAGGATTTCAATCACCCTGTTAAAAGTGAGCCTTGTTATAGGAATTACATACACTCCATTAGAATGCAACCTTGTTCAAAGGATTTCACATATGACTGTTAGGTCAACCTATATTAAAAGGCTTTTGACTATTACAATGGTTAGAAAGTAGCAGCAGTATTGATCTAAAAAATATACAACTCACTTTGTAAATATCAGATCCAATTCCATACAGAAATGCTAGTTTACTGACTTTGAAACTTTGCCATCTCCTTCTCTGATCTGCTCGGAACTTTTCTTCAAGCAATCATCACACTCCTCCTTTAGCCTTTTTGCTTATATAGTCAATAAAACTTACTATTCTTCCAGCATCTACTTCACCCATGCATTCTCATACCTAATGTTTAGGTTCCCTTAATACCTTTCTTTGTTAGGTTAACTTATCTTTTGCCACTTAGTCTCCTTCATAGATCTTAGGGTTAGGTCAGATTCATTGAATCTACCCACTTCATGTTCTTTGTCTCCTCTTATAGAATCATCTCAAATCTCATAAATATTTACAATAAAACATTTTACAAAGCATTAAATGCTTCCATACAATCAATAAATAAAGTCAACACATTTTCAATAATCCAAGAATTCAACAATGTTGGCTCCAAACCTGAATTCTCTCCAAATATAAAAATGCTGATGCTCAATCAATACTATGATCATCCACTCGGTCTTCATGTAAAATGCTCGGTCACTACTAAAATTGTTTCCTCGGCATATACTGTCTTCCTCAGCAATTAACTAATACTCGGTTGACACTAGATTTTTGCTCGACATACACTAACTTGGTCGACACTAACATAACTCAGCTTAAACATGATTTCTTCATTTTTTATTAGTTAAGCCTACCATTTTAGTTCTCAATCTTACTAAGATAAACAATACATTGTCCCATCATTGTACAACATAGTCAAGTACACTTTGCAGTATCAAGATAACTCAACCTTTCCCTAGGTGCTATTATTACCATCCTTTCTTTCCCTTATCACAATAGATATAGTACTTTCCTAAGTAGCAACAGTCTTATGAGTTAAGGTTTGACATCAATGACAATACAACAATTGCTTCAATTGTAGTTTCCAACAGCAAGGTCCCCTTTACTAGTCGTATTCTATGTGTCATGTTTTTACTGGTCCCAAATATATCATGTAATGACATCTACTTGAGAACTTTGATGACTGTGACATCATTGGATGTTTTCATTTGTTATTTGTTTACTAGCTGAAGGAAGCTTTCAAAAGTGTTATTATTATTTTCTTACTTCTTTTGAGATAAAGTTTGAGCAACTAAAGGTGTATCTTTTTTCATGTGGTGATAATGGACAAACATGTTTTAATGCTGAAGATGAAGGTGATGAAAATATTAATGAGCGCGGCTATTACAGTGTTATAATAAGTGATCAAACTATTATAAGATCTCATGGTTTTTGTGATCGCATAATGAAAATATGGTATATCATTAAACATTTTGGCTTTACAAGATTATTTCATGTCTCCTTTTTGAGACAAGTTAAGCGAATCATGGGACAAAGGTTGAGATGTAAGGAATGATTGAGTTGGGGAGCTGTTATTGGTTGTTCAATGGACCTATGTGTCAAATGGGAAGTTAATGTCATATTTACTAATATGATCCATCTGATAGGCCAAGGTATATAAAGATACACAAACAAAATTCAAACTTTTTCAAATTGGACTTAGAACTATTTTTCACCATGGATAAACTTTAATGGTGGATGAGACATCGAAAACCTATTTACATGAATGGAGCTATTTTTATCAGCCATTATTCACTACCTAATGATACATAAACAAGTAGATTTCATCTCTATAGAAAAAAAGAAAATTTTGAATTGTTGTAGTGCAAACTTGGGGTTTTTATTTATCTTTGATAAAGTTTTACATACCATTTTGATCTTTTTCCTGTTTATTTTTAAGTCTAAAGTTGGGAAGTGTTTGTAAATTATGGGAAGGGTTTTATAATGGTACTCCTAAGAGTTATTTTTATTGTCATTAGTTATGAGGAAGTTATATTGTATGTCAAATTTATTCGGTAATGAAGAAAAGATAAGTTGGTAAAGAAAAGAAAGATATTTGGTAAAGGTAATAAGAAGACAAGGAATTTCAATAAAGAAGAAGAAAGCATTAGCACCGAACTGAGAAGAGATGGTAGTTATCAAGTTAAGGAAAATATATTACCGAGTACAACAGGCTGACACCAGAAGAATCTTTAAGTACATTGAATCTGGACAACGGACATAAAGTGGTTTACTAGTCTTGAGGAGATCGTATAACAAAACATTAGTGATTACAACATGATAATTACACATGATTACAAGATGAGATCTGCCAATGAGAATTATGGATGGAATATGCATTGGAAGAGTAACCAATTGTAATGTTCCCCCTCTCTAATAGGATTTAATATTAATAATAAATTAATAATTGACTATTTAATAATAAATTATAATATATTTCATTATTAATATCACACTAAAAGGAAATAATAATAAACTATTTACTAAATAGATAATTATGATATCAATATTTAGTTACCATTGATCAATATACTTATTAATTAATATATAAATAATATACATAGCTCAATAAATAAATGAATATACATAAATAAACAATTATAAATAATATTTAATAATCAATTTATATATGCCACTATTAATAAATTAATAATATTATTATTATTTAATAATATAAAATATTTCATATACATATTATAATATATAGACTATATATATTATATTAATTATCTTATCTATATTATGGAAAAAAAAAGAGAATACCCTACAGTCGCACCTTAGAGGGTGTGACTGCATCATAGCCTTGGCTATGACTAGGGGTGAGGAGGGGACGTGACTCCCCCTCCCACCCTCAGAAATAATGCCAAAGTCACAAGCTCAAAATGGGGGGAGAAAAAAGGTAAGATAAGAGGTGGAAACAGGAAATAAAGAAAATAGGAGTAAGGAGGAATAAAATAGGAGTCGAAAGAAGATAAAGAGAAAACATTGCAAGGGAGATATAATAAAATGGCACTAAAAAGGTAATAGAAAACATTGAAGCTGAAGGTGATAAGAGTATTGCAATCAGTCACGGGGTAAGTAATTAAATATATAATTTCATTATATATATATATATATATATATATATATATATATATATATATATATATATATATATATATATATATATATATATATATATATATATATATATATATATATATATATATATATATATATATATATATATATATATATATATATATATATATATATATATATATATATATATATATATATATATATATTCAAAGGATGTATTTCTGATATATATAAAAAGTGAATGAATATATATTGATAATTATGAATGAATATACATGAATTATGAAGGAATTAATTATGAATCTATCAACGTATATTAAAACTTATATTTTTTATGGGAAATTGAGGTCTATGAGAATTATACATTGATGTTTTGGATTTTATAAATCTGAATATATAATGATGTAATTTACAATTATTTGGTACATTAATATGTCCACCCCAAATTGATGATATGAGACCATAGAGAGAATGAATATTATATTCATTAAGAGATGGATCTCATATATGGAGGGGACTAGAGGAAATTGTTATAATTTCCTAGTCTCAAGATTTTCATCTCAAAATGATGATACAGATTCCATAAAAATTAGTCTTATATTCATTAGAGTTGGATCCCCATATCTGGAGGGGCCTAGAGGATATTGTTGTAATTTCCCTAGTCTCGAGATCATTATAATCTCATGTAGGTAGTATATATACTAATTACCAGTCATATGCATATGTGTAGGCTTGGAATGCATTTATTACTTCCAAGAGGTTCTTATGGGCAGTGCTCTATGGGATGATGTGTCAATAGCCCAGCTTCATAGTGTGGATCTTATATCCCTCAAAGCGAGAATTGGGAATTTTGTGAATCCCGACCTAGAGGCAGCCTTAAGAACCAAATCCCCCCTTACTAAGATAAAGTAGAGTATGAATCATATAAATGTTACATATTATTTGTACTAACGCCGATTTTGCAGGAAATCACACAAGGGAGAATATGAAGGGGTATTATATTTTTGGTTGTTTAATATCATATAAACATTAAAGATTTAAATAATAATCAAAATTTAATATATCATTAAATAATAATATCTTATAAATTAAATATAATATATCGAAGATATAAATTAACAAGAAGATTAATTATATATAAACAAATCTATTACGAATGAAATATAAGTATTGTTGGAGATTTTCCAGCAAGCCTATATTGACTATATGTTTATCATTGATGACAACATATGGTAAGTAGCATGCATGAGAGACTTATGCAGTAAGCTTTGAGTATATGTAGCATGGACATGTTATCAGCATGATATCATGGAGGTAGAGGTTAATTGTTAGTACAGATAGTTATGTACCAGCTTATGTTAGCAGTGTTCAAGATAGAGTTAGAGGTAGTGTTCTGTAAGTGATTGTTCATACAGTTATCATAGAGCCTTGCGCATTTCGATATGTGTTGTAGACATATTAGTGATGTTACATTCATGGAAGCAGAGTCTGATGTGTAGTAGAAGTGAAGTCATGTAGTCGCTATTCACCAGTTGCAATTTCCTATATTTATCCAGAAGAGTCGACATAGATTATATTGGTACAGGAGTTGTGCCAATCATTTTGGTATGCGCACTTGGATTAGTGATTGGAGAAGAGTTAATAATTCTTGGTTAAGAGTGCATGATGTAATTCATATCGAGGAGAAAGTATTAGTTAATTTGGTATAGCTAACAATATGTAGCGTACATCTACACTTATTGATTTAGACAGGTCCTAGTTTGTGTTGCGTGCTTAGTAGAGCTGACTGAGATATTGTTGGAGAGTGTTATTGTTTCTCTAATATGATTTCAAGGTGGTTCTAATAGGTTGACTTGATTATATCATTTAGAGGAAAGATACTTATAGTTAGTCATTTGTGATCGCTAGAAGTATGGCATAGAGAAAAAAGAATAGAGAAGAGCAAAGAGTGTGAAGTATTATGTCATCAAGAAGAGGTCTATGTGACAGAGAAGAAAGAGTGTACTATTAATTGGAACTGATCAAGATAGTAGGTCTACCTCAAAGCTCACCAAGATCTAGATATAGTGTGTATCTGTTATTCAGAAGGTTGCAGCCTTCACCCCTTTGAGCTGTGAGCTCTCAGACAGTGCATCCTCACCCCTAATAGGATCAATCATAAAAGACTCCTAACAGGGTCTGACCTTTGATCAAGTCACTGAACTTATTGCATTGTAAAGATGAACTCCTAATAGGGTTGTAAGATCTTCTAACAAGGATCATTATACACTAGTGTCATTTATTAGTGGGTGTCAATTCCCACTAGGGTTTTTACCTATTTGGATTTCCCCGTAACCAAAATATTGGTGTTGTGTTCAAGTTTTCTCTCATTATGTTTATGCTTAAGAGTAGTATTATACTTAATTGGATAAAGAATTGAAACTTGTATATAACTGATTCACCCTGTCATGCCCATCAAATTAAGACTAAAAAACACACCAAATTTTTTTTAAAGGAGATAATTAGGTCTAATATAATGTAGTGGGTTAACAGGTGTCTTTGGCAATAGTTCGCAAAGAATCTAAAAAAATCAAATTGTTAACCACTGTCAGTTTTCAAAAGGTCACTATCCAATTTCAAAAGAGTGATCCCTTACTAAAATTAAACTAATCATGATAAGGTCACCCTACTAGCTATATATAAAGCACATTCTGAAAAGTCAAATTATCTTAAGTTTATCTTAATTGTGATGCTAAGAAGAATTCATTAATGGAAGGTTTCGTTAATTCAAGTTAACGAATCAATTCGTGAGGCTTTAATTAATGACCATGTAGATCATAGGAACATTTTCTAAAATATTTGATAACAATTGTTCCTACATGTATTGATTATTAATTTTTCAATGTATATAAGTAAATAGCAAATTGATTTGTTATATTTAATGATAATATAAATATTGAGTAAATTCACCTTAAGTTAAAATCTCCCAATCAACTTATTAAGGATTAATCAAATAATACCTCTATAAATTAATTATTAATTATAACATATTAATTAATTAATATAATTATTCACTAATCAATGGATTATGAAATATTAATTTTATATATATATATATATATATATATATATATATATATATATATATATATATATTATTAAATCACACATGAATTAATTAAGTGATAAGTATAATATATTAATTCATTAACATGATTATTAATTGATTAGTATTCTATTACATATTAGTTAGCAATTTTTTTATAATATAATTACTAACTTAACCATTATATTATCATTACTAATAAACAAATAATAATGATAATCCCAAAATCAAATAAATAAAAACATTAAATAATAAAAAAAGAAACTAACTTAGGCTAAACCATTTAACAACAATCTATTTCTACCTATTCTACAAGTTAATGTCCCCATGAACCCCTTAGCTAAACACCTATTTAAAAAAAACACCTTTCCTCTTCTAGGTACATGTGCCAAGAGAGAGAGGGAAAGTCAAACCCCATCATATGACTAGTGGGGCACAAATCAAGGAAGAGGAGTGTTAAAGAAGGCAGCATGGAGGAGGATAGTTAGGAGGGTAAGTTTGGAGGCAAGTTTGGAGCGCCCACCAAGCAAATCTATTCTCCACTAAACATTCTAAACAAAAGCCTAAACTAAAACCTAGCATGAGTTTTCAAGGAGAGAAGAGTTGAGGGGAGGTGATTGGACAAGGGAGTTTGGGTCCCACCCAAACCATTTACCAAGACCCAAGGACAACTCACGCAAGGTAAGGGGGTAAAGATAATGAATCAAAGGTATGTATTAAATTTGCAGCCTAGGACACTATAAGGAAAGTGTAATGGCCAATGGAACAAAAGCATATTAAATGCTATGTCAGGTCATGAATTCACTGTGCCACTTTTTTGGGGCTGGAATAAAAAGTGTGAGGATTTATTGCATTTATTTTTATTTTATTGTTTTTCTGACTTTGAGTAGGCATGTCTATATTTTATTATATGTTGCATTTCATATAGAACAAGTAGATATTTTATATAGTAAAATAATGACTGTGGCAATGGAATTTGTATGGGAATTTTCTCATACAAATTCCAGAGACCTGTAGGTCTCAATTGCCAATTTTTATTTTTTTTGCTTGGTTTTCCTTTTAACTTGTTTGTGTTTGCAAATTATTATTTTTTCATTTATTCACTTGATTTAACTTTGATGAATGCTTACTATAAGGTGAGGAAATTGTTTTCTCTATAGAATACTCTAAAAGCTCTAAAAATTTCATTTAATGTTTGCATACTAAACTAATGGTTTCTCAACCAAATTAACATGACTAGTTTACAGTTTACTTGCATGGATAAAAGGTGGAAATTAGAGATTGATCTTTCACTTAAATCAAATACATCTACATACATTGATCCTAAAACAAGATTGATAATATTATGAAAACTCTCTTTTCATTCCAATAGTCTTTTCTTTTGCAATTCATTTTAAATACCATTTAGCAATGAAGGAAATCTATTCTACCCTTTCATCATAAGTTATTGATACCAATATCATGCAATGAAATAAACTTATCTTTTTCACAATAACAAAGTATTCATTAACAACAACAAGTTGATAACCTTCAACAAATTGATAATGAAAGAAATATTAAACACAATACAACTCTTTCAAGCTCATCAACACCTATTACAATACATGACTTGGAGAGTTATCTCCAATACAAACACAATAACAATAGCATTGTGCTCAAGAGGATTCCATATTTCCTTACAAAAAACAATAATCACAAAATAAAAGTATTACAACTCCAATATGAGTACATCTTCAAATCCTTCAAGAGCCCTAACTTTACCAAGAAGGCTTCAATGCTCCAATTTCCTGTAATAAAACCATTTTCAAGGAAGACCATGGGAGCTCACCTCCCAGCCTAGGCCTCTAAGAGGCCACCCCCGAGCTAGGGGAAACCACAAAGAATGAGGAACATTCAAACACTCACACAAAACATACTTACATTCCACAATAACCCAAATTCCCTCAAGGATAAAACATAGGATCTAACATGATCCTTTAATGGGGTGAGGGGGGGCAACCCATGGAGAAGCCAATGCCAAAATAAGGCCACACATGGACCACAATAAACAATATCAAAGGCCACACATGGACCACAATAACAATGTATCTCATATCAATGGCACACAAGGCCAAATCCCTCCTTATGCCTCCCAAAATGCCCCTTGGGCTAAAAATGCAAAGGCTACTTGGGGACAACACACCCAAGCTCATCCTTCCCCACACATGGAGGAGACTCTACACATGAAGTTGCCTCCATCCCCACACCCCCTCTTGGTTACTCTTCCCTCCCAAGGGTGATTAAGCCAAGAGTAAACAACCCAAAATCATATCACAAAAGAAAACACAAATACCATTTCATGCTCTCACCATGACCAACCATGGGGAGCTAAAACACTGAAAAAATTACTACAACTACAAGATTATACTACAACAAAGAGTGAGATGAAGAGCAAGATCCTCCAACCTATGATCCAATTCAAAAATGGTGAAGTTTTGTGCCTTTTCCTTCTTCTATCCCTAGCTTTTTCCTTCTCCAAGTTTTTAGTGGTCTCTAAAGGTAGAGAGTGGGTGAACAAACTCATTGTTTCCCCAACTTCCCTCTAAAATGGCCTCCAACTCAATCCCCAAAATCCTAGGAAGATGGAACCCCATGCCATTGGTTGGTCTTCCCAAAGTCTTACACAACCCCTTACACCCAAAAAAGGTGTTCCATGGAAGTGGAAACCTAAGATTGGTCCAAAATGAAGAGAGGACAATCTTGGACCACATTCAAACTTGCATTTCCGCTCAAATTCAAAAAGGCACTTTTCAAGGGGTCAAAAAGTCAATATTGGGCTCCTAACCTGCTAAAAATACCCCTAACCCATGGGTAAATGGAATGGGCTACCTCAAAATGCATGAAACTACCCCCTAGGGTCCCATTTAACCCTCCAAAAACCATGGTTAAGTGTATGCACGAAAAAGTAAGATGTGACTTCACTTTGGGGTCCTATGACAAGTGGATGCACTTTGGATTCCCCCCCAAAGAAGCTTCTAGAACTTGCACTCACACTCCAACCACATGACATACCTTAGTTAACATATAACTCTAGTGCCAAGTGACACTCACATAATTAACATCACAATTAAGGTATGTCCACAATATTACAACACTTAACATTCCTACACATACATTCACATTACGGTTATAAATAAAGCACTTCACAATGAGGCCCTGGTCTCTTCAATAGACGGGGCCTTGGCTTTACTGCTAGCACATGCATTCAATGTGGTTTCCCCAAAAAATTCCATGGTCCTTCCACCTGCAAAACCTCAATGCCGCATCAGTAATTCAAGGAAGAAAACCATCACATATAAACATATAAGATGTAATATCCACACATTATTCATAACTCAATTGCATACATGAAATCACATAATAAGTAATGTTCTCACACAATTCAATTTGAATATTCAATCACATAGAATGAGATGTCATAATTCAATCGTCTGCATGTAATCATATAGAATTCAATAATCACATCAAATAAATTCAATTTGCATAACTCAATTCATACTTCAATTGCATATATAATTCATAATTTAATTTGCATACATGATTCGTAATTCAATTGCATACATATAATTCATAACTCAAATGCATACATACAATCACTTTCACATAATTCCTAATTCCAATGTATACTTCTAATCTCTTTCACATAATCCATAATTCAAATGCATAGATAGAATCTCCTACAACACAATATTCACATATAAATCATAATTCAATCACATGCTTGTAATCATGTAGAATACAATAATTATATCAATCTCAATTCAATTGCAATTAAATGTCATCACGACACTCCTAAACTTCTCCTAAGTATTTAACATTTTGATTCATAATAGAAATCCCATCGTATCATAATCAAATCAAATCTCCATTTCCTAGTTACTTACGTAAGCGTATAAAATCCATCACTTCATCCCAACATTCATAAATCAAAATAACCATAATTTGGAATTCATATTTATATCATAAAATAGTCATCAATAATTCATCGCCTAACATTTAACCCGAAATGAAATACACACCTCAACCTAATTCATTTCTTGATTTTCATTTTCCTAACAACTTATAGTTCAACATAAATTCTCTAATTGCACACCTCTGTATTTATCTAATTATCATAATGTCAGTCATAATGTATCATAAGGTCAACATTGTATGTATAGAAAGCATCATCAAATGCAATGCATTCTCATCTACTGTAAACAAATCTTTGTCAAAAGAGTAAAATCTACTAACTAATCAGAACATCAAGATAATCACTAGGGCTACCATAATGATACGGAAAAGCTATGGCTGGTCTAGGGTGAGGCCTCACATCCCCCCCCCCCTAGCCATGAACTTCCTCCTGGAAGTTACGCCACTTAGGGTTAAAGTTCCAGGGTTGACATCTAGCTTAGTCCATTGGATAAATTTTTAAACACTGATCTCATGCAATGAGGAATTCTAATGTTAATACATGTTATGGATATGTTTTACCTTATTCTAATCAATTATAACTTTTAAAAATATAAACATTGTATGATTGAACTAGTTATCCAACATCACAATCTAAAATAATTTTAGATAGTTATCATATCTTCTTCTAGCAACAAGATCACGTAAGGTAATTCCATTCAACACACCAGTGTGGGGTCTAAGGTCACAAGGAAGAACACTAAAACAAGAGACATCTTCCTTACAAAATATCTCAAATGTACACTAACATCACTCTAGATGTTGGTCCCTATGATCTTCAATATCTAGAGTATAGGTCCAATATTATGCTAAAGGTATCATTTGTCACTCTACAAATCCTTATTTTGTACCAACTTTATATCATATTTATTGTTAATATCATAATATCTTTGAAGATAGATCATAAAGTAATCTTATGAGGACTATGCATATCACAATCCATAGAATACTCTTACCAAGGCTACTAGCATGGTCATTGATAGTGCTAATGACAAGGGTGAACCTAGTGTGATGGGAAACTTCTCTACAGTTTCTCCCTATTTATAAAATATGATGGATTTCTCCAAATTTACAAAATGAAACTAGAGATGGCTACATGGAGCCCATACATCCATGTTGCATCCCTCTCCTTCCAAAAGAGAGACTCTACACTCAAGATTGTCCCAACAAATTCCCTTCACCCTCAAGGCTACTCTTCCCTCCCAAGGGTGAGTTTGGCCTTGAGAACTCCCTCAATGAAATCACTACAACACACAAAAGAGAACAAAACTACAAGAACATCAATAAAAACTACACATTATCAAAACAAACATGAATCATGCTCAAGATTGAGCTCATGATTCTCTTACTTCTACAAGAAACAAAATTTACTCAACACAAGAACATGATACTAAGACAACAATAACATCAAAACCTCCATTAACACAACAACACTAAGAACACTCATACATTACAAAGAAAAAAATGACAAGATTTTGCATACAAGAAATGAATTTGCAAGAGAGATTTTTTCTCTCAACAAGTTAACATAATGAAAAAGGTAAGAATGAAGTTTCACCAACCTAGAGTCCAATGCTAATGGAGGAAAGTTGTAGTAGAGCTATCCTCTTTTCCCAAGCCTTCTCCAAATTAGTCAATCTCTAAAACTAGAGAGTGGGTGTCAACCCAAAACCTTCCCTAAAACTCCTACTAAAAGGGATTCTCCACGAAACCTTCATTAATTGGGTATGGCTCAAGGAGTTCTTCCATCTCTCCTTGTTCCCCTTCATAAATGAGGTGGAGACCAAAAATGTGAAAAAGGTATGGGTTTGACCTCCTTGCCATCCCTTCATTTTCGGATTTCTCTTTGAGGGGTGCCTTTCAAGGTCCATAAATGAGTAATGGCTTAGTTTTGACTAAATTTAAACTTCCATACCATGGTACAACTATTAGGGTGGCTAAAAGGGTCCATAATAACATCCTAAGGGCTCATTTAACCTCCCTAAACTGCACTAGAAATCTGATTTCGGGTTCAAACATGATAGACCTTCTCAAGGCTTCCTAATAAAGGTTTTACAAGGAAAACCCTAAAGTTGGTACCACCTAAGAGTGATGACATCAAAACACAAGTGGACATGTCATGGCCTTAAGCACATACAGATGTGTCAAGTGACACAAACATAGAATAAAACACTTCACAAGCCATGTGGCATATCCACTTGAACATCCCTAAACATAAATAACAAAAACAATACATCAATTTACATCCATGCATCATACATTTACAAAATAAAACATGATTACAACAAGGTTTTTAGCTTCTTTCTAGAAGCAACCTTTGCTTAACTGAATTAACATAGGTCTCTATGATGTTTCCCCAATTTTACCCTGGCCTACTTCCCTACACGCTCAATTCCAATATAAGTAGTCCAAGGAGATAAAAATAATCATGTAATTACATAGCATTAATAATCAAGTTGATTCATCTGATAATTCATAAATTACAAGACATAATTGATTATCCACAACATACATTCAACTCATCATGAAATACTTACTTCAATTAAATTTGAAACATAAACATAGCATACATTCATAATTCAATTACAATTAACTTCATCATCATAAACATTCATAAATTAAAATCAAGTCACACCTACAAGTCTCAAATCAATGTTTTAGTGATCACCATATAATCATAATATAATGTCCATCAACTACTAAGTGATAAAACCACATCATAAAGTATCGGTAAGATCCATGAGGTATCAAAATATAATCATAAAATATGTCTAATTCGTATGCAGAACTAAATAGCTATGATAGGCTAGAGGTGAATCCTCACCCCTAATAGGGTCAATCATAAAAGACTCCTAACAGGGTTTGACCTTTGACCAAGTCACTGAACTTATTGCATTGTAAAGATGAAATCCTAACAGGGTTGTAAGATCTTCTAATAAGGATCATTATACACTAGTGTCATTTATTAGTGGGTGTCAATTCCCACTGGGGTTTTTACCTATTTGGATTTTCCTATAACCAAAATATTGGTGTTGTGTTCAAGTGTTCTCTCATTATGTTTATGCTTAAGATTTTTATTATACTTAATTGGATAAAGAATTGAAACTTGTAGATAACTGATTCAGCCCCGCCTCTCAGTTATCTCTTGGGACTATTCCTAACAAGTATTTCATCCATGTTTAAGAAAAGAGATACAAAAAAATTAATTCACACAAGCTTAAATAATAAATTTACGTAACATCCTGACAAGGGACATTACAATGGTATCAGAACATGATCCTACCACCCTACATGGTTAAAGTAAGAAGTTACAATTAGAATTACAGAACCATACAATTTTCTATTGATCTACAATATGGATATTACTATGGAATATACATTCTCTCATCATAAATGATGAGGACCAAACTATGCATGCTGGTGATTGAGGTAATCTCCATAGCGCCAATATGAGAGTTTTATATAATGTTCATAAGAGGGCCTAGTCGAGATTGGTATAGTGACCAAAATCAAATAACATTTTTTTTGGAGTCAATTGATGCATATGTGATTGACCTTGGATAGAGGATATCTCTTCCAAAATGAAAGGCCTTGAATAGAGGATACCTCTTCTAAATTGAAACATTGAGGTATGTGCCCTAGAAAAGATAGTGAAATAACTTAGAGTCATTCTAGAATTGATTTTATATCCTGGAAATCATCAAGAGGATTAAGGATCCCACTCACATAGACATCCCTAAGGGTTTAATAGAATTAGGAAGAGCTAATTTAAATACTCGAAGAAGACTGATCAAATATTTTTTGTGAATAATATTTGTCTTGAAAGGGAATTAAGGAAAGATTTTATATCTTCAAAGACTTTTTCATCCAAGGAAAAAAGGAATCTACATTACACCAAGGTTGAGGATTCATCGGTTGGATATCAATATTGCATAGAAGTTGCAACTCTTTTTAAAGGTTCACATTGCTTGAGGACAAGAAATTTTTGGAAGAGTGGACTGTAATGTCCCCCCTTTCCAATAGGATTTAATATTATAAATAAATTAATAATTGACTCATTAAGAATAAATTATAATATAATTCTTTATTAATATCATACTGAAAGGAAAATAATATTAAATAGTTTAATAAATAAATAATTGTGATTGTTGGAATTTTTTCTTGCAGGACCACACTTAAATCAAAAGGTGGGCTTGATCCTCAAATTAGGCACTCAATTCTGACAAGAAAACAAAACCAATTGATGAGGATTGAAAATAATCCTTCTTCTTCTTTGATCTCCACATCACTCGGGTGGGTATTGCCTTATCTGCACACTTAAGACACCTCATGATCAACAATAGGCCTAAAGATAGATTATTGTGGAATAGTCTTCAAACCCCTATAGGTAGAAAGAACATCTATATGAAGAAAGAACACTCTATATGCAGAGAAGTAGAGAAAATTTATAAGGAAAGGACCCTTCATGGAACTGAAAAGGAACCCTTGGGAACCAAGATTTCAGAAGCCTTACAAAGTCAAAATTTCAACCATGTATACCACTAGCTACCTTGGAATCCTAAATAGGTTAGGATGAACCAAGCTTTAGACAGCTAGGGTTAGGGTTTCAACAACTACACCAACCCCAATTACAACAAAAATAAAAAATCTCAGAGGCAAAACCAAGTATAGGTCTGTCAAATCCAAGGATGATCTTCATGAATGAGAAAAATTCTGAGAAGTACAAGAAAATCATCAATTCACCATGCTCAATAATGTGACCACTTCACCTACAACACACGTCAAGCCTTTCCTTGTTCATTCCTTACATGGTACAGACCCCTGCAAATGATCATCACACCCTGGACCACATTGCAATGGCAAAAAAATCATCTCCCACCAGCACCAATCACTTCTGCATTGAATTTTAGTCCTTCTGGTCGCAGGAAACCCTCGGTAATTAAAATTTGAAAATAAATGGCTACTTTATGGAACTTGTAGAAAATCCGCAATCAAAATTTGAATCTCCATCAACTTTAAGTCATGACCATCTGAGCTCTCCCTTTCATAGTCTTTTATGATCTTAACACAACTGCCATCTTGGGTTTACTTCTTAGCAACCATGTGACAATGCATTTCCTATTCACAAGGTGAAATCTTAACCTACCTTTTAACTCTGCGAATTGGTGACAAGAACAAAACAACTAACTCCGGTCCCACATTTGGTAAACTGGCAACAAGAGGCTTTTACCAGTTTGTGAAACATTTTATCTATCCACTAGAAAGTTTAGCAATTCTATGAACACTTGTTTGCTAAACCACTAAAACATTTAGAGAACCACCACTTCATTTCATGAATGAGCGAAAATCATTAAAATTTATCGGCTGCTAAAACTTTATCAAGCCCGCCAGACCCCACCTGGGCTTGCCTACAAATCGACACATGGTACTGCATCATTTGCTACAATCGCTCAGTCATCACTAACAAAGGACCCACCACAAAGCTTTCCCCTTTAGTGAAGATCGACAGCTATCACCATACCACTGACATATTCATCATGCATCTCTGAACAATGGTATCACGACAACCATAAGATCATATAGTGTATTAACTTCCCTGAGACTGACGGACCCACTGACAAGTCCACCTCAGCACACCTAGACCAATCATCATTCACCAACTAAGAACACATAGCAGTGGACCCAATGAAAGAAAAGGAAATGTTACTCAATAGAATCAATGGTCATCTCAAAATCTCATACATCTGACACATCCCTTGCGAAGACACGCCCACCATCGATCCTCTGACAAGAGTAGGATCCTTTGACACACTGAAAGCTCAGGTCCCACTGACAACAAGCGACTATGCAAATACATGGACAAATCAAATAGCACCAACTGTGCCTACATGTAATCAGAGCCACCTGCAGGCTTGAGGAGAATCAACGGCTATCGCTATACTACTGCATTAAAAATTGAGCATGTTATATCAACGGTATAACGACAGCCACAAGATTAGACTAAACTTTAACCTGCTTGAATTCCAAGAAGATCGGTCCCACTGACAACATTTTGAATCATAATAGGTGGACCAATGAGAGACAACCAAATCTGCACACCTGGCAAGTGGACCCGCTTCAAGGAAAGACTACATCATGGAAATGAATCAACAGCAGGCACAGCTTTGCATACCTCTAACAAAACCCTTGCGCTTTAGTGACAGCCATTAGATGGAGATAGTGTCAGAGCCGGGCCCAGGAAAAATAAAGGCTATTGAAACATAGGAAAATATTAAAATGCTGGGGGTAGAAACTTAGGAAAAATTAAAAGGGACCCCGCTGGACATGAAAACCTAACCACTGAACAGCTTAAAGGGTTTAATTAGCACATGCAGATTAGGACTTTAAGTGACCCAAAAAAGTTAACTTGAAATTAGAACAAGGTCAGGGTTTTCAAAGGGTTTTTGCATGCAATGGCTACATTTTCAAAAATTTGAACTAAGGGTTTATGCCAGGGACCTAAAAACAACTACAAAGAGTAGGGGAAAAAAGCTAGAGCCATGAAAATTTTTCTAGGTGCTAACAGTGGCTCTAGTTGGGGATGCATGCCTCCTGCAGGCATGGTAAGAAACCAAATCTCGAGAAAAAGAAAACCACCTACTAGAAAAAGGGGACAGAGACCTCAAAAAACATAGGGAACAAACCAGGGAAAATAGGAAGGGAAACTATATACAAAGTGTATACATTTTTTACAAAAGGCCTGAAACCTCAAAACTTGAACCAATCTTTGCCCCTGTCAAAAATCTAGTTTTCATTTCTTTCTTCCTGAGGTAAACTGGATACCTTATTCCCATTTGTTTCACCATCTTGCTCACTATGGAAGTAAAACTCATCATGCTCATGAATACTATCATCAAATTGAAACTGTTCTTTCTCTACTGATTCATGCATGCCATCAGTCTGAAATGCAAAAGTCACATACTTTATTTGATAAAAATCTTCATTCATACCTTGACTTTGTGTATCCTTAGGTGTAGCTGGTGGGAGTTCAAATGAGTAATCAGGCCTATATTTACACATGTCATCACCATCAAATTTTGCAACATTTGAAACCTCCATGTGTTCCTCAAATAGTGGGTTGATGATTCCATGCAATACTCCTTGTTGCACATTATGACAGAAAATAGGTTGATCATCATCATAGTCCTCATCATATAAAGTATTAGAAAACACTTTAAACTCACTACCCACTTCATCTCCATGGAGATTCTCAGCATACAAAGAAGACACAGAATTATATGTAGATTCATAGTCAATATCATCTACCAAGCATATAGTGTCCACAATTATACCTTCTTCATTATCTTGTTTAGGAAGACCATCATAGAAAAACCATGGTTCACTCCTAAACTCTCTACTATATGTTGCAACCTCATTGTCCAATACATGACCATTAGATAACCTTAAACTCAAATCTTCATGTTCATCCTCATTGATGTCACATTGAATTACCATTTCTTTATCTTCAAACTTTGAGGACAAAACACCCTCGACATATTCATACTCAAGCTGATTTGTATTATGCAAAGATTGAGATGCACTATCACTTTCAGATTTAGAAAATGAAAACATACCTTCACTGATAAAAGAGTGTTCACTTCCATCATTAATTTCTTCCTCCCATGTTGCATCTGACTCATATGAAGACACCTCAACATCACTGCCTTCATCACTCTCACCTGAGTAACCACTTTCAGCACTATGTTCCTCTGACTGTGACTGATATATATGTGAATCACATTTCTCATCCAGTGCAGCAACCTTAAAATCATTAGTAATGACACAACTTTCAGCCTCCTCATTTGTCTAACACTTAGACATAGAAGTAGTAGCCTCATGCCTAGGAACATAAGTAAAATCATGCTTATAATCAAAATTACAAGAATTGACCACAGTGGCAAATTTGCAACTCAAAACACCATCACACTGCTCAATTCTACTAGGGTCTGGGATATATATTAATGTTTTAGCATCTTGAATGCATGTCTCATCAGTAGCAAAAGACTCAACAATATTTATACACATATCTTGATTTGACATTTCAACTTGATTACAAGCTACAACAGAAGTGTTGATACATTGATTTTGAATTGTGGTATCAACACTACAGTCTTTTCTTTCTTTCATATTCATTATACCGACACACACTCATGGCAAAATGACCTCTGGTCAATCCATATTTCAAATTGTTTTCAATGTCCATCATAGTTATAAATGCCTGATATAATCACCTAGGTTCCTTATCCCTTAGCAAGTAGTTCATTTTCTTACCAAATGCATC
Source organism: Chamaecyparis obtusa (assembly GCA_027943335.1). NCBI lineage: Eukaryota > Viridiplantae > Streptophyta > Pinopsida > Cupressales > Cupressaceae > Chamaecyparis > Chamaecyparis obtusa. The sequence continues at coordinate 48,669 of BSBK01006251.1, forward strand.
AAAGTAGACAGTCATACATACTTGATCATTGGGTCTATAATTTTTAGGGATTTCATTCAATACTTTTGCAAATCTAATATTGAAATGAGGAACAAGCTCATCATTCCCAATATGAATCTTTAAAAACTTATCATATGAATCAGATATGCTCACCCTCTCTCCAAACTTCTCCATGAAGGTTGAATGCATCTCACTCCAAGATGAAATAGAACATGCTGGCAGAAAATAGAACCATTCTCTAGCATCACCTTCTAGAGTTTGAACAAACAATTTCATCCATAGGTCTTCATGGCACACATCAAAATCACACATTACATCAACAAAGCATTGAACATGTTTCCTTGCTAACTGATGCTAGTCCCTATCATACTTTGGTAAATATCTCCTGACTCCATTAGGGATATTATTAGGGAAACTAGGTATGCCATCATAACAAAATGACACATAACCTCTGACAAAAGAAACTCTGTGAACATCCATCACTAGCTACAACTCTTGCACACCCACTTGAAAATATTCAAGACTAATGACAGGAAATCTATACTTTGAAACTAACCTTCTTTTGTCACTGAACCTTTCCTATATACTTCACACCTTATTCCTTTTCTTAGTGCTTGACCACTTAATTAGGAGACATTTCAGATCTTTGAGAAATACCTGAGAGTTTTGTAGCAGAAGACCTTGTTGACTGGAAGGTAGGGTAGATATAGAGCTCATCTTGCAGCTCCATCAGATTCTTTGTTGTGTAGAGTCGCCACCTCCCTGGAGAAGAAAATAATGTACTTATTCTTGTTTATTCTTCCAATCAACACAAAACTCCACCAAGATATCACATTGTCTATCAGGAACTGCACTAATCAAATAGAGAACCTCAGAGCCGCCACTCAACACTTAGTGAGAAGATATTAGAAAATGCTTTGTTTGTTTATCTGACTCTTTGATCATATAACTAGACTCTAAGATGATCTAGCCAAGCAAGGAGGCTTGCTATCTTTTATTCTGTCCCTAGCGGAGTCACCATTTTGTTGGAATCTTTTTCTTGCAAGACCAAACTTAAATCAAAAGGTGGGCTTGATCCTCAAATTAGGCACTCAAGTTTGACAAGAAAATAGAACCAATTGATGAGGATTGAAAAGAATCCTCCTTCTTCTTTGAGTTCCACATCACTCAGGCAGGTATTGCCTTATCTGTACACTTAAGACACCTCATGATCAACAATAGGGCTACAAATAGATTATTGTGGAATAGTCTTCAAACCCCTATAGGTATCTTGTACCCCCATGGAGAAAATTCTTAATGCAATAGCCCTACTTGCATAGAATGGGTATGAAAACTAGAGACCTATACTAACAACATGAAATGGAAACGGTGGAACTAAAATTAAATGATTTAAAGATGGGTTGAAAGGACCCCTGAGATGTCTTAAGTCCCTCATAGACCAGTGTCTTGTCCAATGGGCCATAGAGTCAAATACCCTATTGCAATAAATAGCTATGAAACAAGAAGACAAAATACTCAATGTGTTGATGCCTAACATCAATCACACACCATGACCAAACCTCACTTTAACAACCCACCTGTGTATCCAAGTATGTTATTACCCATTTAAAGGATTTTAACCCTCCCCTTAGAAGAGACCTATAAATAGATAATACATTAACCAGCATCCACTGGAAGACAAGCATGGCATATCTTTGACACCTCAGCTCATACATACATGAAAACTAATCCTAAAGCAGTCATCTTTGCAAAGACAACTCCATTTGCAAACACATAGACAACGTAAACATAAAAATCAAACACCCTTGATGTATGATTAATAAATTTAGAATTCAAATGGAGATAGTTTGATAACAGTAAGAATATACTAAATCCTCATACATAAGACAAATCAATTAAAATATGTATTATATTCTCTAAACCAAAAAGGAAGAAAGAACACTCTATATGCAGAGAAGTAGAGAAAATCTACAGGGAAAAGACCCTTCATGGAACCCTTGGGAACCAGGATTTTAGAACCCTTACAAAGTCAAAATTTCAACCATATATACCACTAGCTACCCTAGAATCCTAAACAGATTAGGATGCAACAAGCTTCAGATAGCTAGGGTTAGGGTTTCAACAACTACACCAACCCCAATTACAACAAAAATAAAAAATCTCGAAGGGAAAACCAAGTATAGGTCTGTCAAATCTAAGGATGATCTTCATGAATGAGAAAAATTCTAAGAAGTACAGGAAAATCATCAATTCACCATGCTTAATAATCTGACCACTTCACCTGCAACATACCTCAAGCCATTCCTTGTTCATTCCTTACATGGTACAGACCCTTGCAAATGATCATCACACCCTGGACCACACTGCAATGGCAAATAAATCATCTCCCACCAGCACCAGTCACTTTTACATTGAATTTTAGTCCTTCTGGTCATAGGAAACCCTTCGCAAATTCAATTTTGAAATAAATGACTACTTTATGGTACTTGCAGCAAATCGGCGCTTGAAATTTGAATCTCCATCAACTTTAAGTCATGACCATCCGATCTCTCCCTTTCATGGTCTTTTATGATCTTAACACAACTGCCACACTGGGTTTACTTCCTAGCGACCATGCGACAATGCATTTCGTATTCACTAGGTGAAATCTTATCCTACCTTTTAACTCTACGAACTGGCGACAAGAAGAAAACAACTAACTCTGGTCCCACATTTGGCAAACTAGTGACAAGAGGCTTTCACCAGTTTGCGAAACATTTTATCTATCCACTAGAAAATTTAGCGATTCTATGAATGCTTGTTCGTTGAACTGCTAAAACATTTAGAGAACCACCACTTCATTTTGTGAATAAGCGAAAATCATTAAAATTTATAGGCCGCTAAAACTTTAACAAGATCGCCAGATCCCACCTGGGCCTGCCTGCAAATCACCACATGTCACTGCATCATTTTCTACAATCACTCAATCAACACTGACAAAGGACCCACCATAAAGCTTTCCCCTTTAGTGAAGATTGACGGCTATCACCATACCACTGACATATTCATCGTGCATCTCTGATCAATGGTATCATGACAATCATCAAATCATGTACTATATTAACTTTCCTGAGACTAGCGGACCCACTAACAAGTCCACCTCAACACACCTAGACCAATCATCATTCACCAACTAAGAACACATAGCAGTGGACCTGCCTAAAGAAAAGGCTATGTCACTCAATAGAATCAATGGTCATCTCAAAATCTCATACATCTGACACATTCCTTGCGAAGACATACCCACCATCGATCCTCTGACAAGACCAGGACCCTCTGACACATTGAAAGCTTAGGTCCCACTAACAACAAGCCACTATGCAAATACATGGATGAATCAAATAGCACCAATTGTGCCTACATGTAATCAGACCCACCTGCAGGCTTGAGGAGAATCAATGGCTATCACTAGATCGCTGCATTAAAAATCAAGCATGTTATATCAACAATATAATGATAGCCACAAGATTAGACTGAACTTTAACCTACCTGAACACCAAGAAGACTGGTCCCACTGACAACATTTTGAATCATAATAGGTGGACCAATGAGAGATAGCCAAATCTGCACAACTGGCAAGTGGACTCTCTTGAAGGAAAGACTACGTCACAAAAATGAATCAATGGCAGGTGCAGCTTCGCATACCTCTGACAAAACCCTTGCACTTTAGCGACAACCATTAGATGGAGATAGTGTCAGAGCCGAGCCCAGGAAAAATAAAGGCTGCCGAAACATAGGAAAATATTAAAATGTTGGGGGTAGAAACTTAGGAAAAATTAAAAGGGACCCCCCCAGACATGAAAACCTAACCATCGAATAGCTTAAAGGGTTTAATTATCACATGTAGATTAGGAATTTAAGTGACTCGAAAAAGTTAACTTGAAATTCAAAAAAGGTCAGGGTTTTTACATGCAATGGTTACATTTTCAAAAATTTGAACTAAGGGTTTATGCCAAGGACCTAAAAACAACTGCAGAGAGCAAGGGAAAAAAGTTAGAGCCATGAAATTTTTTCTAGGTGCTAATAGTGATATCGATATTTAGTTACCATTGGTCAATATAATTATTAATTAATATATAAATAATATACATGTAGATCATTAAATATAAATGAATATTAATAAATAAACAATCGTTAATAAAATTTAATAATTAATTTATATATATGTCACTATTAATAAATTAATAATATAAAATATTTTTTTATATTTGCTGATGAGTTCAGGCCATTTAACTTGAAATTTTTCTTGCCTTTTGATGATTTAGAGTTCCCATTCAAGGATAAGATTACTGGTAAATTTCTTGACTCTACATTTTTAGTCCATTGCCCAAAATGTAGGTGTATCCATCGACTTATTGGTGAATCTATCCTCTCTCCATGCTTTAAGAGACTCATTTTCCCCTCTCAAATTGTTTCTATCTTTTTCTCTATTTTCCTTGATCTTTCATAGTCATGGTCTCTGCTTTTCCATGAGGCAAATTGGGTAATTTTACCCAAATGCATACAAACTAATAAGTTGCTCTTGTTTGTTCAGTGTTACAATTTGTGGAAAGGGGAGGCAATTATTGGTGGTATTTTTCCACGACACCTTCTCTTATGTTTGGATAAGTATTTTTTGATTCTTGGGGTCATAAAAGATTGTATTGCCTCATCCTCCATTATGCCCTTGGATATTATGGAGAATAGAAATGTAGTGGATGTTGGGTTTTGGGGGAAATAATTTGCTAAAACTTATACAATACTTGGTCTTCTGGCTCACTCCAATGTAGTTGTTAGTGCTAAGTGTTGGTTGTGGATTATTCCCTTTGATCTTCAACTTGTAGATTTACACTTTGATGGATAATGTAAATGAAACTCTGACTCTGTCACCACTCCAAAGTCCACAAGGAAGAGGGCCAACTAACAAGGATCAAAGGATCCTTCTTCACTTTGAGCTTCAGTGTTCAGGCGGGTGTACCCTTTGCTCACTTCTTCAAAGGAGTCTCAAAATGATGTATACAATGCTCAACACAAGTCTATAAAAGGTTTATCAAATGAATGTTTATGTTTGTGTGGTTGTTAACCATGAAACTTCAAGAGAAAAGACTAGTGCCTTATCCTAGGGCTAAGAGTCATCCAACTATATACCTTAACTAAATACCTTAAGTCAAACACAATGGAAACCAGAGTAAGTGCTTTGCCTATTACCCCTTTCCCTCAAGCACAAGGACATCAAATTCTACACCTAGCTACAAACTCACTGAATTCACCTAAAAAGCTTTAATCCTAACTTTGTTAGAAACTTAGAGATGAATTCAAAATACTCTTTGTTTACCATACATTAACACACTTTGTGACATTAAAATATATGAGCTCAGAGACAAGCATGAAGACATACACAAGATACAAGATTGGGATTCAAGAATGTTTTCCTTAACACAATTAGGATCAACATAAAATTAGCATGACACCAAGATGAGAAAAAGGCACCAAATTAGACCTCTATCAGTGTATTACAGTAAAAAACTAGGGACCAAAAGCAACAAGATTTTGGAACCCTTGCAAAATCAAAGATTCTACCACTTATACCCCTAGCTGCCTTGGGATCTGCAAGATCAGATGCAACAAGCTTCAGACAGCTAGGGTTAGGGTCTCAACCACCCAACCTGCTGGAAATGGTCACAAAATTTATTGCAAATACACCTCGAGCCAAGACCATCCTTCACTAGGTACAAAACCTCCTTCTATAATTAAGCCACATAGCCGCTTGACCACACCGCAACACCAAACAAATTCAATCAGGCCACTAAAATATTTAAACCAGTCCTTCTTGTCATTGCAAACCCTCAGAAAATTTGAATTTGAAAACCAACGGCCACATCTATGGCACCTATAGAGAAACGATGGCCCATATTTAAACTGAGACCAGCTTTATATCCCCGCCATCCAATAAATCTCCCTTCGCGGGCTTATGATTTCCTCTAAAAGTGCCCCCACCAAACTTAGTGAATTGGCGACAAAGAACTCTCACCAATTTGCTAAACATTTCATGGCTTTGCTAAACACTTAGCGACTTCTCGACCATCATTCGTGCAATCACCAGACAAACTAGTGAATCTCCAAATCTTCTCAGGAATGCGTGACAAGACTACATCTTATCAGCATCGCCACCTTTTATCCAGACCACCAAAAAATAGACTACACTTGGACCTACCAGATGCCACATGTCACCATTTCATTTCTAGTTCATGCCTAATCATACTGACATAGGACCTACTTTCCTTAAGCCTTTGAGATGAATGGCTGGCGTAAGATCTCATGGCTCTAACAAATCGCATGAGAACTTACGCCGACTGTTAGATCTATCCTTGTCACAAACCCCACTAAAAATAGCCCCACACTTGAGCACATCCATGTTGACCAATAGAAACTTAGCACATCACCACTATGGATGCCACAAAACCACATCCCACCAGGCCCTAGGGACATGTGTCGACCGGTCACATTATCGCATAACCAAAGAATGGGCTATGCGATCATGCGATAGCCAACCAAAAGCCACCACGCAACCACCATTGATAGCGGGCCCACAACAAACACACCCATCAGCACCTAATTGGATAGTGGGCGCATGATCACATGAGGTGAGAATATTCCATGTGATCACATACTGACCATAGATCCTTTTATCTCTGACACTGGGCCTCGGTGACAAGTTTGACAAGTCACCGCCACATGGACCAATCGAACATGAGCTTTACCTTTTAAAGGATCAGATAGTTGTCACAAAAGCATGAGAAATAAACCTCATGCATCTTCACCCTATGAACTTGCGGCAACCATTGATCCTGTCTGAACTTTAACCATGCTGGAAGCATGAGAAGAGATAAACCACCAAGCACTTAGTGACTATGTGACTAACCGTCAGCCAAGTCGCTAGATGTTAAGGGCTAACCACCAGGCATGAAATGATCACATGACTACACAGTCACCAGGTTGCTGGATAGAAGATGTAACTACTCAGAGACTTGGAGAATTAGTGACAAGAAACTTTGAAGGATTGGGCTCCACCATCCATCGCACCTGCGCACTAAAGAAAAGAAAACTACCAAGAAACTAAATAGAAACTGGGACCCGCACGGCTAGGTGGTAAGTAGTCGCATGATCGCATGTCAGAAAAGTCTAACATGTGGCCATGCGATAGCCAATCAGGAAGAGCCTGGACCCACCACCCATGTTGGACTTGCATAGTTGAGGGAATGTCGACAAACAAGGAACTAGTGCGAGGTCGAAAACACACAATGTTTTTGGTGAAAGAGGATCAAAAACATACAAAGTTTCTGACATGTCAATAGATAAGCGCACAAAGCTAGAAGACAAAGGGTCAAAAACAACATAGGTTATCGGTCAAAGATCGAAAACATCATGGATTTTTGAAAACACTGTGGCAGATTTTGACAATATTTCCAGTAGACCTTAGAATTTGAATAACTTTTTGGATTTTATGATTCAGCAAGACGTGACATGGACCAGAGCAAGGTGACAACACTAAAGAGAATGGGGTAGGATATGCACACCATGAAACACTAAGGATTCTCATTGCAAGTCAAGACTGAGATTGTAGGCATGGTAGGATAGCAAAACAAAAACATTGCATGGAATAGGCCAACTTCACAAGATTTTGCAATGATAGAAAAAAGGCCTAATAGTGGCTCTGTCTAGGGATGTATGCCTCCTACAGGCATGGCAAGGACGTAGAATCACTGGTAAAAGTAGACCATCCCATGGGACAAAATTGTAGAGAGCAAGGAACATGCAAGGCAAGATAAGCAACAAGACCAAAAATTGACAGACCAGGGAAAAATAGGGTAGGGGCAAGCAACCTATATACAAGAATTTACAAGATGTACAACCCTAACTACTGTTCATGGAAAATAGAGTACTTTAAATGAAGTACTGCTTCAAGAATTGTCCATGAACTGACAACTCCTGAAGATCACCATTAAAATATTTGATGATGTAAGAATCTTGGCCCCATTTCTCATGAATCAAATATGGCCCTAATCAGATGGGATCAAATTTACCATGCTTCCCCTTATCCTCCAATCTGGCATTCCAAATTAACACCAAATCACCAGGTTCAAACTTTCTACCAACAGTCTTTTTATCATATAGATTCTTAACCTGTAACTGCAATTTGGCATTCCTTGCAACTGATTCTCTTCTAGTTTCATCCAACCTAATGAGGTCCTCCATTCTCAACTGCATCTCATCATCAATGTCATCATCATACAACTACACAAACATGTACATCTCCAATAAATTGTTCTGAGGCATCCTAGCATGAATTCCATACACAAGGTCAAATGGTGCACAACCAATTGCCCTCTTCACATTTACCCTATTAGCCCATAAAGTTAATGGCAGCTTTGAATTCCATGCCCTCTTATTCTTCTCCAGAATTCTCTTCAAGATTTTAATCAAGCCCTTATTAGTAGATTCTGCCTGACCATTTCCTTGCGGATGATAAGGTGAGGAATTAGAAATCTGAATTCTCAAACCTTTACAAAAGTCCTTATATTCGGTAGACCTGAAGCAGATAGCATTGTCACTCACTATCCTTTCAGGGCACCCAAACCTTGTAATAATATTATTCATCAAAAAGTCAATTACCACTCTGCTAGTTGCATTCCTTATAGGTATAGCTTCTACCCACTTTGTAAAAAAATCAGTGGCAACTAAGATCCATGAATGTCCTCCACTTGACTTGTTTGGTATCTCCCCTATGAAATCAATTCCCCAGTGCTAGAAAGGAGCCTGAACTTCTACTAATTTTAATGGTACATTACCTAAAAACTTAAGCTTACCAGAGAACCTCTGACAAACATCACATCTCCTTACCAACTATTCTGCATCCCTGAAGATTGTGGGCCACCAAAATCCTTCTCTCAAGATCTTATGAGCAGTTTTTTTACCCATATAGTGTCCACCACAAACTCCCTCATGCATCTCCTTCAACAACACATTAGCTTGATCCTCATCTACACATTTTAATAGTATGCAATCCAAATTTTTACTATACAACTTACATTTCATAATTACATACTTGATGGCGTGTAACTTCAATGTCCTCTTTTGATTATCATTCATACTATCTGGACACCTCATGTTTCTCAAATAGTAAATAATATCCTGATACCAAATACAATCATCCATATCACATGTATAATCAATTTCAGAATGATTTACCTGGTTTGCATCTAGATTGGATTGAGCCATCAACTTTGCCAATCCCTATCCTCTAACCAATTTAGTGATCTGGATTTCAACATTGAATTCCTAGATCCTATTGATCCATCTACATCTTCTTCCAGACACCTCTTGCTATGAGAAAATGTCCTTCACAACTGCACTTGGCACAAAAGCAATCACAACTACTCCCATCAAGTAACATCTAAAAGCCTCGATTACCTTCACAAGTGCATAAACCTATTTTTCATTTATGTCATACTTTAATTCTGCAGCCTGCAAAGATTTACTGAAAAATGCAATAGGCTGCTCAAAACCATCCTTATTCTTTTGTAACAAAACTGCAGCAATAGTATGAAAAGATGCAAAGAAAAAGATATGCATTGGGACATTATAATCAGGCACCTTTAACACCGGTGCATCTTTGATAGCCTACTTGATATTCTTGAAAACCTCATCAGGCTCACCCTCCCAATTGATTACAGATCCCTTCTTCAACATCTTGGAAATAGGTCTAGTAACCTCTACAAAGTTTGTCACAAACCTTCTTAGAAAACTGACCTAACCAAAGAAGGACCGAATTCCTTTAACATTCTTTGGCTTCTAAATTTTATCAATGGCTGCTACCCTCTGAGGGTCAATTCTCACTCCTTGCTTCCCAACTAAGTGGCCAAGCAACTTACCTTCTGTGACACCAAAAGCACATTTCCTTGGGTTCAAAGAAATGCCAAATTCCAAGGCCCTCAAAAATATTTTTTTCTAAATGAGCACAATGGTTCTGTTCCTTCTTGTCATAGGTAGTTAAATCATCCTGATATACAACAAGGAAATCATTAATAAAATCTGAAAAAGCAACATCCATTGCCCTCTGAAAAGTAGCACCAACATTTGTGAGACCAAAAGGCATTCTCACATAAACATATGTTCCCCAAGGTGTTGTAAAGGCTGTCTTGAATTGTTTTGATTCATTAACAATGACCTGATTGTAGCCAGAGAAACCATCCATCATTAACATCAATTCTAATCCGGTTACTCTCTGCAACATAGCCTCCATATTGGGCAAACAATAATTATCTTTCAATGAGCTGATGTTCAAATTTTTGAAGTCCACACAAAGCCTGATGTCACCATTCTTTTTTCTTACAGAAACAAGATTTGACACCCAAGAAGAATGCCTTATAGGCTTGATAATGCTAGCATCTCTCAACTTCATTAATTCTTCTTGCATCTTGGGTGCCAAAGTAGGATTAATAGGCCTTTGCTTTTGACGAAAAGGTTTAGCATCTTCTCTTAATGGAATAACATGCTAAAATAAATCCTCTCTATAAACCTTTAGGTCATCATATGACCATGCAAAAATATGCCTAAATTTCCTCAATAATTCAACCAAAGGTCTCCTCACCTTTTTAGATATATCTCTACCAATGTATACTTTCTTAGGTGCCTCATGTGATCCAAGATTTATCTCCTCAAGATCAGCATGATCTTCTCCTTTGATATTCTTTTGAACTCTATCTCAGTTGTCAAAGATAGCCTCCAAAACAACAAGTCCCTTGGGTACCTTGTTAGTTCTAAGTTGAATGACCTCATTGCCTAAGACAACCTCCCTTCCTTCTATTGACTCAACCAAGGCTGAACAATCAAGTTCCTGACCATGATACTGATCCTTGCAATCCATAAACTTCAAAATATCATTATCATCATCAAAAACCTACCAATTCTCAATATTGTCTGGTATACTAGGCCTAGCCTGAATTTCAACTTTAGAAATACCAGAGAATGTAACATCATTAGGATTGATTGCAATATTGGCCAACAAGTCAACCATCTTGTTGTTACTCCTATCCCTCCACTCAATATTAAAGGCATCAAAATGCTCAATCAAATCCCACACTGCATTCCTATATTGTTTCAACCTTTTATTCTTGGAAGCATACACTGACCTGACTTGGGATACCACCAACTCAGAATCACCAATAACACTTATGCATTTTATACCATTCTTTTGTGCCGACCTCAATCCTAACAACAAAGCCTCATATTCTGCTATATTGTTGGTACAAAAGAAATTAAATTTGAAAGAGAACTTGTAGGTGTTTCCATCAGGAGAAATAAGTAAAATACCTACTCCTGCACCATCTTTGAAGTTTGCACCATCAAAGTACATGACCCACAAATCACCCTTCACAGAGTCAGCACCTACCTCAGTAGAAATAGGTGACAAAACAAGCTCATTTTCAAATACAGGGATCTCTACCTTAAAAGCATTTACATCAGTATCCAAAAAACATGTAGTTTCATTATCTATGTTTCTCTCAATCATGTGGCATACTCTTGGCTCTCGTTCAATCTTGACAAACTAATCATCAATCTTGAAAGTTGCATAGGACAAATCACACTGTAAACTTCCACCCATGGTAGCACTCCATCTTTGAGATAGTAACATCACATAATGAGGGGGGATATCCACCACTAAAACACTCATTGTTAGCTCTTTCTCTAGAAATGCTACCAACCTATATGGCATTGCATTGATAGTCCCAATAACTGGTACCTCCCACTGATCCATTGCACAACACCTACCCTGCACTGTATCAACTTTAAGGCCCAATATCTCCATGATTTTGAAAGGCATGATAGTATTAGAAGCACCACTATCAATCATACAATTTCTTAACTTCATCCCATTCACAAGAACACATAAGAAGAATGGGTCAATATTTTCAAGGCTGGCATTGATAGAACTATCCAAATATATTCGAGGAATTTGGGACACAATTCCCTGAGTGGCAACATCCTTCAAAGCTTTATCCTGAGATCCATTGCATGAAGTATCATTTTTGTGATTATTACCAACCCATGCAATAGCCGTATCATTATGTTTAGGGATCCTCAACAACTTTGACAATGGAACCTTAAGTATAATTTGTGACAATACAGATAACATGTCAATAGGGGCAGAAGCAAGAATCTCAATTTGCACTGCCTTAACATCTTTTTGCTTGTCTGACATATTAGGTGTATTGACCACCCTCATTTTTTCAATCTTAGCCATTGTGTTAACTAGCTTCTCAATCTCACTAGAGACCCTTTCAATTCCAACTCCCTTAGGCGCACAATGCTTACTTTTACATTCTTTAATTTCACCATGTGATCAACCTTTGATTTGTTCTCATTAGGTTCTCTGAAGTTGGTACTCTTTATAAACATTCCTGCAGCTTTCTCAGTTATGTTCATTACCACCATGCCTCTAGGTTGCACCTAGGAAATCATTTCTACAGTAATCCTCTCCATCTCTTCTCTAGAAGGTCTTCTCAAATTTACTGGCTTGGGAGAAGAGTTCATGTTACATGTTTTTTGATCAACGCATTCATCATCAGAAAAAATATCTTGATGAAAAAGAGCCTGATTATGTCTCTTCATATTTACATCTGCCTCTTCATCAAAATCAGAATCATCTTCATATCCTAGATATGAAGAAACCATGTTGCATCCAACATCATCTTGTTCTTCTTCTTGTTCTATCTCCTCATCACCACAATCTTGATTTGCAGTCATAGATTGTGCAACCACACAATGCTCTGCAAAATGAGGGGACTAGCATGGAACACACCATGGTACATTCTCCATGACATTTATTGAAGCTTTATGTAGAGGATCAGGGACACCTCTGTCATTATTTCCTCTTACAGTAGGGACAATAGGCTTGTCATCCTTCCATTGGGTGTTGTAGGGGTAATTCTATGGTCTATTCTGCTTACTGAAATTGTTGTTGAACTGAGGCCTTTCATTGTTAGGAGCACTGATGTTCCTATTTGCAGGTGCCTTCAAATTGTTCAATGCATTAAGAACCCTATCCAACTTATCTTCTTCCTGCCTCCTAGATCCAACATTTTTATCATTTTCCTTTTTGTATTTCTTGTCCCCAAACAACTTTGGGTCATCTCTCTCTCCACCCAACTTTCCTCATATTTTCATGTTGTTCTCAATATTGACAGCAATCCTAAAAGCATCCCTAAGATTTCCTTGTTCTTTATCCCTCAATAAATATCCCATCTTCCCATCAAATGGATTGAAGTATGTAGTCAAACAGACATTGTCATCCAACCGCATGACTTGGAACAACTTGTGCATACCTTTCTAAAATCTCATGTTGAATTCACTTGCAGACTCATTTTGATTCTTCCTTATGGTATTGAATTCATTCAACATGAAGCTAGCATTAGGCCTATCACCATACTGCTCCTTGAAAGATTTCTCAAAAGAGTCCCAAGTATCAATACACTTATCAGGAAGCCTCTTGAACCAATCTCTAGCATCCTTTATTAGAGATTGAACAAACAATTTCATGACAATATCCTCATGCTCTACCTCATAATCATTAAGCATATCAACAAATAACCTAAGATTCTCTTCACAACTAATAGCATTATTACCAAAAAATTTAGGTACCTTATCTCTAATATCATTTGGAAAAGCATTTGGATAGCTAGGAATTTCATCAAAACTTATTTTCCTATAGCCTTCTAATTGCATAGGTCTTCTTCGAAAGCTTGAACTAGTGTTAACCCTAGGATCAACATTAGCATCTACATTTATCTATACATTTGACTACTACCTAGGATCTGCACCTATCCTAGCAAATGAAGAAGGAATATAACTAGTAGCATTACTAAGTGGAAAAGTAGTAGTCATAGATGGCATACCTAGTTCAATAGCAGATGGGCCAAGAGCATTAGTTGAAGAAGCCCAATAAAATTGGATCTTCCTTTTCTTTTCTACAATGGTAGTGTCAACCTCAGCTCTCTCTAGTTCTCTTGCAAGGTCCTCATCTTCTTTTCTCCTTTTCTCCATTTCAGTGTCTTTATTTGAATCAGGTGGTGGGATCCCTAATATTGTCACTGCTTTTCTTACTTGGCCACCCACCATCTTCTGCTTTCCTTTCTCATTAATGATAATAGAAGGTCTGGTAATGTTGTGCCCATCTTTATCTTTAGGCAAAGGGACGTAGCTTTGCACTTGTCTAACCATAGGGCCCTCATTTTCAAATTCATGATCCTACAGTAAGTGTTCTTGCTCACTCCTCAAGGCATCAAGATCACCAAAAACATCATGTTGCAGTATTTTAGGAGCAGAAGCAAGAATCTTGTTTCTCTCCTTCATTTCATTTATTTTTCTAATAAGAGACTGCCTCTCTATCAAAGCATTTACCTTTTCAGCCTCTCTCTCCTCCTGTAATATTTTATGTATGGCATCCTACTCTACCAACTGCAACCTCAGTGCATTCAAATCATCAGGATCTACCATAATGTCATCTGAACTAGATGACACATCCATATCAGGAAGATTTTTATATGGGAAGTGAACTTGCCTATGTCTCATGGGTTCTCTTCTGAATTGATCTTCATTGATATCCAAGTCAACCTCTAAACCCACATCTCTATTTTTTTCATCATGACCTGAAGGAAAAGGACCCTTGTCCTTAAATGCAGGCTCAGGGGTATCATAAAATCTCTCTTCAAAGTGACCACCTTCTGATCTAGATACTCTATTTTTTGAACCATCCTCACTTGAGGATACATGTGGTCTTCTAGCTCTAGCACTTCTCTATTCTCTCATGGAAGCACTAGCAGACTCACCATTCCTTCCAATCCAGCTCTTGTTTCCCTATCTAGGTAATTGCTCCAGAGTGGCCTCTAGATTCTTTCTATCATACAACTTACTATTTCTTCTTTTTTCCATGCTTCTTCAATATGTTGCACCGGTTCAAAGCTTTGAGTCACCACCCACCTAGATGGAAAATCTTCAAAACACTCAGGAAAACAAGAATATAATATAACCTTTCTCTTTAGATTCTCCCCAGTAGAATCACTGACTCTTAACAAATGCATATCTTCATAGTTGTCCGCAGCGGAGTTGCCATTTTTTTGGTTGTGGATTATTCCCTTTGATCTTCAACTTGCAGATTTACACTTTGATAGATAATGCAAATGAAACTCTGACTCTGTCACCACTCCAAAGTCCACAAGGAAGAGGGCCAATTGACAAGGATCAAAGGATCCTTCTTCACTTTGAGCTTTAGTGCTTAGGCAAGTGTACCCTTGACTCACTTCTTCAAAGGAGTCTCAAAATGATGTATACAATGCTCAACACAAGTCTATAAAAGGTTTATCAAATGAATGTTTATGTTTGTGTGGTTGTTAACCATGAAACTTCAAGAGAAAGGACTAGTGCCTTATCCTAGGGCTAAGAGTCACCCAACTATATACCTCAACTAAATACCTTAAGTCAAACACAATGGAAACCAGAGTAAGTGCTTTGCCTATTACCCCTTTCCCTCAAGCATAAGGACATCAAATTCTACACCTAGCTGCAAACTCACTGAATTCACCTAAAAGGCTTTAATCCTAACTTTGTTAGAAACTCATAAATGAATTCAAAATACTATTTGTTTACCATACATTAACACACTTTGTGACATTAACATATATGAGTTCAGAGACAAGTAAGAAGACATACATAAGATACAAGATTAGGATTCAAGAATGTTTTCCTTAACACAATCAGGATCAGCATACAATTAGCATGACACCAAAATGAGAAAAAGGCACCAAATCATACCTCTATCAATGTATTACAATAAAAAACTAGGGACCAAAAGCAACAAGATTTTGGAACCCTTGCAAAATCAAAGATTCTACCACTTATACCCCTAGCTGCCTTGGGAACCTCAAGATCAGATGCAACAAGCTTTAGATAGCTAGGGTTAGGGTCTCAACCACCCAACCTACTAGAAATGGTCACAAAATTTACTGCAAATACACCTTGAGCCAAGACCATCGTTCACTAGGTACAAAACCTCCTTCTGCAATTAATCCACATAGTCGCTGGACCACACTGCAACACCAAAAAAATCCAATCAGGCCACTAAAACATTTAAAACTAGTCCTTCTTGTCATTGAAAACCCTCAAAAAATTTGAATTTAAAAACTAATGACCACATCTATGGTGCCTGTAGAGAAATGATGACCCACATTTAAACTGAGACTAGCTTTATATCCCCACCATCTGATCAATCTCCCTTCATGAGCTTATGATTTCCTCTAAAAGTGCCCCCACCAAACTTAGCGAACTAGCGACAAAGGACTCTCACCAATTAACTAACCATGTCATACCTTCACTAAACACTTAGCGACTTCCTGACCATCATTTGCACAATCACCAGACAAACGAGTGAATCTCCAAATCTTCTCACGAATGCGCGACAAGAGTACATCTTATCGGCACCGCCACCTTTTATCTAGACCGCCAAACACTAGACTGCAATTTGGCCTGCTAGATGCCACATGTCACCATTTCATTTACAGTTCACACCTAGTCATACTAACATGGGACCCACTTTCCTTAACCTTTGAGATGAATGGCTAGCATAAGATCTCATGGCTTTGACAAATCACATGAGAACTTACATCGACCATTAGATCTATCCTCATCATAGACCCCACTGATAACGGCCCCACACCTAAGCACATCCATGTTGACCAATAGAAACTCAGAATGTCACCACTATGAACACCACAAAACCACCTCCCACCAGGCCCCAGGGACATGTGTTGACTGGTTGCATGATCGCATAACCAAAGAATGGGCTATGTGATCATGTGACAGCCAACCAAAAGCTGCCACACGACCACACTAATAGCAGGCCCACAATGAACACACCCATCGAAACCTAATCAGACGGTGGGTGCATGATCATACGAGGTGAGAATACTTCATGTGATCACATGCCGACCATAGATCCTTTTATCTCTGACACCGGGCCCCACTGACAAGTCTGACAAGTCACCACCACATGGACCAATCGGACATGAGCTTTACCTTTTAAAGGATCAGACAGTTGTTGCAAAAGTGTGAGAAATAAACCTCATGCATCTTCACCCTATGAACTTGCGGCAACCATCGATCTTGTCTGAACTTTAACCATGCTGGAAGCATGAGAAGAGACAAACCACCAAGCACTCAGCGACTATGTGACTAACCATTAGCCAAGTTGCCAGATGTTAAGGGTTAACTGCCAGGCATGAAATGATCACGCGACTACATAGTCGCCAGGTCACTAGAAAGAAGATGTAACCACCTGGAGACTTGGAGAATCAGAAACAAGAAACTTTGAAGGATTGGGCTCCACCATCCGTCGCACTTGCGCACTAAAGCAAAGAAAACCGCCAAGTAGTTGAACAAAAATTGGGACCCACATGGCTAGGTGGCAAGTGGTCACATGATCGCATGTTAGAAAAGTCTGACATGTGGCCATGTGACAGCCAATCAAGAAGAACTTGGACCCACCACCCACATCGGACTTGCGCAGTTGAGGGAACGTCGGCAAATAGGGAACTAGTGGGAGGTCGAAAACACACAATGTTTTCAGTGAAAGAGGATAAAAAACATACAAAGTTTCCGACACGTCAATAGATAAGCACACAAAGTTGGAAGACAAAGGGTCAAAAATAATGTAGGTTATCGGTCAAAGATCAAAAACATCATGGATTTTTGAAAACACTATGGGTTTTTGACAATGTGGTAGATTTTGACAATATTTCCAGCAGACCTTAGAATTTGAATAACTTTTTGGATTTTATGATTCAGCAAGACGCGATATGGACCAGAGCAAGGTGACAACACTGAAGAGCATGGGGTAGGACATGGACACCATGAAACACTAAGGATTCTCATCGCAAGTCAAGACTGAGATTGCAGGCACAACAGGACAGCAAAACAAAAACATTGCATGGAACAGGCCAACTTCACAAGATTTTGCAATGACAGAAAAAAGGCCTAACACTAACATTCTCCCATGCTTGGCTCCTTCTATGATGGATGGTAGTATTTCTAATTTGGTTATTTGCAGCTCTATAGGCCAAGTGTTGCATTCTTTGGGTTGCATGGGTGAATCTTCCTCTTCACCTCGAGACTCCATTATTAGTTTTTAGTCTGCTTCATTTATCCATAATGAAGCTGACAAAATTTGGAATTCTATGTTCTTTTCACCGTTACCTTAGCTTGGGGAGGAGGACCCACCTAACAATGATCAAATTATAGCTCCATTTTATTTTTTAACTATCATTTTTGTCTACTCTGTTATTTTTTTAATGATAATATAGGTTGGTTCGCTGGACTTATCTTCTACTATCCTTGACTGCTATCCTCCTTAGGGAGGCTTTGCTTCTTTGCTACTTGTGGCAATCTCTATCTTGAATACTGGTTGATAGATTCTTCAGCTTTGACTTCATCTCTTCCGATGGTCGTCATTGTATGGTTGTTTCTATCAATAGTTCTTAGGTTTTTTATGTAACTAATGATGGACTGGGCCTATATTTTGATCTTCGTTTGATGTAATATTGTAACCAAGAGTGGATTATTGCATACATCCATCCTTTTTCATTTTTTTTTCTATTACAAAGTTGATGGTTGGGGGTCATTTTTTTCAAATGTAAATTGGTCTTTTTCACCAATATGGGGATGTAATATCATAAGAAAGATTGGATTATTGCATACATCCATCCTTCTTCTTCTCTATTAGAAATTTTCTGGTTGGGGCCCTCTCTCAAGTGTTATTTGGTCATTTATTAACCTATTCAGAGTTAGGTTAGTCCTTTGGCTATATGTCAAAACTATTTGACTATTTGTATTATGGGTAACGAACAAAATTTTTCTTTACTGGTTCTTTTCTCGAGAAGCCCTTTTTGAAACAATTTTTATAAATCAATATAAATAATTTTTTTTTTCCAAAATGTATATGTATATATATATAT
>BSBK01006252.1:0-95000 GCA_027943335.1 Chamaecyparis obtusa
TATATATATATATATATATATATATATATCCATCTTCCTTTCCTATGTTTTTTATTTTGATTATCCCATCCATGTACTCCATTCAAAATTACCTATCCCATATATAATTTTCATATCATATTCACTATCCCATTCATACCTTCCATCTCATATCTCTCATCCATCCTCTTTTCACTTTCATAACATTTTCCTTCATAAAAACTAGAGACCTACTAAAATACAAAGAAAATATCCATGCATAATTTGGACAATTAACAGACCTTCATATCCCTCATGTGTCCCTTACACACCATCTTTCCATTTTTTACATCGTTATCCTCCATCTTTCATTCTTCATTTTTCTACCTATGGTCTAGAGCATTTAACTCCTTTGGAACATGTCCTTGGAGCCTCATCCGCTTCCTACTTATCATCCCCATTGCCTATTACCACCCTTCCATCCTATACATTTCTATCCTCCATCTTTCCATACTTCATTCTCCTCCTTTTAGTGTGGGGAACTTAATACCTTTACCACATAGTTTGTGTATTCATCCCTATTTGACCCATCCTATAGTCTTCCATATCCTACACTTACCTATCCATTCATTCCTGTTATCTCCTATCCAATCCATCCCTTCCATCCATTCATTTTCTAACCAAACATATCTTGATCCTTTCATCCTCTATCATTCCTTGGTTATCCCTGGTCTTTGGTCCCAATCCACTTATCATTTTTTCTATCCCATCCTATCCAATCCCTTAATCATCCTTTCATCTTATTCAAACCATTTTGTCTATAAAATCTATTTATATTCTAGTCTAATCCATTTATTCCCCTTACATGATTTTCAATCTCATCTTATCTAATCATCTTCTCTTGCAATCCCATTCTATATGTTGGCTCCTTTTCTTTCCATGTGTAGATTTACAATATAACTGACAAACTAATGTCAATGACTCTTACAACCCACTCCAAATTTGTCAAGGAAAAGGACCAATTAACAGGATCAAAGAAATGATCCTCCTACACTTTGAGCCTTGAATGCTCAAGCAAGTATACCTATAGATCTACTTCTTGAAAGGAATAAAAAACTTGCTTATATCATTTAACATGGGTATTACATATTTTGATCTAAAGATTTTTATCAATTTATAGATTGTTTGATGTTGAAGAGAAAGCTTCCAAAGAAAAGACCAATGTCTTATTCTAAGGCATAGAGTCACTAACAACATACATCAATAGAAAAACCATTCAAACATTCTAGAATTCAGAACAAATGCATTACAAATTGTCCCCTCTCATTCTCACATTCAAACATCTAATTCCTGCAAAAACCTACAAAATCTTTGATATTATCATAAATAATTTACCCCTTCCGTGAAAGATAACTAAAATAAAAATTCACAACCTACTTTGTAAGCCATACATCAATTTTTCTTTGCAATATTAACATACAAGAACTTAATCCTTAAAACAGGAAGACATACACAAATTTGAGAAGGAATTCTAATATATTCTCGTTGATATTTTCTATATCAGTACATTGATAATGGTAGAATGCCTAAATAAAATTTGGAGAGAAAAATTATAGTCTATTCAATTCCAAAATTCAACATCCTTGTCAAAAGTTACAACTGATTATTTATAGCATTCACTAGCCATCTGGAATCCTGGAAAAGTCAGGATGCAACAAGCTTTAGATGGCTAGGAAAGAAAAGCACTAAAGACAAAAACTGTTACAATGATTAAATAAAATTGATAGATACTGGAGGAATACTTTCCAAATCATTTGATATCTTCAACAGGTGGCACCTTTGTTTGTGAATGTTCAAAATAGTCTCATAAATTATTGTGTGGAAAGTGATAACCTCACCGGCTAACTTACATTGTCCTCTTCATGATGACTATTCTCCCTCTGCTCAATGATTAGGTTCTAGATTTTTCTTAATCCTCCTTCATTATGGCCAAATCAATAGTTGTAGGCTTCTTCTTCTTGGCTTTGAGTGATCTAAATTATTTGTCAATTTAGAGGACAATACCGAAAGAAGAAACATTGGTATTGTAAATACACATAAATAAATTTTAAAAAATTTCTTCATTCATAATTCTAAGAATCTGGTACAATTTTTGGACAATCTCATAAGTGAGATGGATGCTCATTAATCAATCTACTTGGACAAACTCGTAGATGAGTTGTATGTCGAGTTCATAGAAGTTGGGCTATCCCGTGAATGAGATGTATGCCCATGAACTCCATAAGATCTGATAGCAATCTTAGCAAACAAGATGTGTCTCCATTTCTTCTGCTCTTGAATTTGGCTTCAGCCTCTTATAAAATCTTCATTTGAAGTTGAAAGGTCATTACATTTGCATTCCCATTAGAAGTTGAACGGACAACCTAAACTTGAAAGTTCATTATAATTAAAAAATCTCATTTAATGAGATGTCGAATCATTTTCTGATCATTGTGTTCTGTCCCATGTAGAAATTTCTTCCTCAGTAGGTCAGGTGTAATCCTTCAAATCTTGCACTATCTTGATCTGCTTATCACACCTAGGGTCAGTTGTAGCTTTTTCCTCTGCAAAACATTTACAGCAATCATTATCCACCTTAAAAACATCATCAATGATATTATTGAACCTGTTGATGTCCAAAATACCATCACTATTTAGGAAAGCATCTTGGTTTGTCAGTAGCTGGTCCATCCTAATTTCCATTCCTCCACCCTATGATGTCACCATCACCCTATGAATAGGAGGAAAGCACTTACTAAATCAGGTCCAAACATTTCTATTTTAGCCTTGACCTAGCTATTTTTTCCTTTGAAGAATGCTCAAGCTACACCGATGAGTACTATTTCTTCTCCCATCTCTCCAATAGACTCTGGGAAGTCAGTCCTATGTGGCTACAACACTTCAAGCTTTTCAAAAAGTTCACCTCTTATAGACCAAACACTAAATAATGGCTCCAAAGTAGCCATAGCATCATTAAAACTTCCATTTAACTTTTGCAATATAAAAAATGAATTATGGACTAGGTCCATCCTTCCTTGATTACTTCAAACCTATTTTGCAAGATTTTTGTTAGGGCACCCAGGCTATTTTCATCTTCTCTTTATCTGACTCCCTTGCTGCCACCTCGGGTACCTCTATCACCAGGACCTTTACAACCTCAGCCTCTATGATAGGAGGAGGGGACACCTTTGATGCTTCCTCAAGCTTGCTTCTCATTGACTCCAGCTCATCTTCTAACATCTTTATTCTCATGGGCCTTTTCTCTCTATCCCTGGCTAGTTTAATGGAGTCCTCAAACAATCTCCCATACCTATCAAAGAGCTATGCAGTCTTGGTCTCATTCAAATGGAAAAAATGAGTCACTTCTTTTGAGACCTTAAGATCACTGGTGTTCTGAACAGTCCAGATAATCTTGTCTCCCTCCATTTTGTCTTCAATACTAACAAGAGAGGGCTTTTGTGTCCTTGGAGCTAGAGACCACATTGCCAATGTCCAGTATCTAGGGTCATAACCACATCCTCTGATCATATCTCCAATTTGAGCTTCATATGATGAGCCACCTTGTGGTTGTCTCCTTATTTGATCAATTAGAAAGGCTGAGGTTAAGTACCATCCTAGAACTAGGAGCATCTCACTTGACCTAACCAATTGTCTAGCCTCTTCAACTATTATCTTCTCTGATGTTGGATCATATGTGGCTAAGGCTTGAAGGGATTCATTTCTTGCTTCTGCATCCTTAGTTCCCTATTTAGCAAGCTCCTATTGCTTTCTCCAAATCAAATTTTTTTTAATTCATCACTTTTGATGAGTTCATCATCTTTTATGAGCTCTTCTTGAAGTAGTTCTCTTTCATCCTAGCACAACAACAGGGGCAGCTCAACCTCCTCTTGTGTGTGTACTTTCTCCTCTTCTCTTATCTTCTTTTTCAGAAGGTGATGATGAGACATATCACTTGGTACTAAGGTAGAAACCATATCCATCATTTTCCTTGCACCTTGAGCCTTTGAAGACTCTCCCTCCTCAATCCTCTATTTCTTTTGAGGGGGTTCATGTGTATCCCCTGCCTCTATTGCACCACTCCCCTATTCTTGACTTTTTTCCTCCACATTTTTAGGTGGGCTATCTTCCTCATAGGAACCCTGACTGCCAGTCTCATACTCAGAAGTTGAGTATACCTTTTTAGCTTTCTCCTTGGCATCCAACTGAGAGTCCAATTGATTGTACAAGATGTCATAATTTTGGATCATTCTATCAATCCTTGCTATGTATGGGAGATCAGGGAAGAAACCACTAAAGGGGATCTCAGTCTTTTTCAATTGTACCTCCAAATCCATCAAATCTTGGATT
The DNA here is from genome assembly GCA_027943335.1 of Chamaecyparis obtusa. Lineage (NCBI taxonomy): Eukaryota > Viridiplantae > Streptophyta > Pinopsida > Cupressales > Cupressaceae > Chamaecyparis > Chamaecyparis obtusa. The sequence goes on from BSBK01006252.1 coordinate 4,345, forward strand.
TTTCCCAATCTTCTTTCAATTTCTTCTCTATCTAGGATATTCCTCATGATATCCTCTAAATCATAGCCCTCATGTTCCTTAATGACTCCAATTCTTGGGATAAGAATCTTCCTACCTATCTTGATCAATTCCTTAGGGTCTACATATCATTATGCTCCAATAGACATCATGAATTAATTTAGCTATTGAGTTAACTGAGGTAGGGCTCTCTTCCCAATTATAAAATCTGTTACTTTAAACACTCTTGGAGTAAAAGTTCCCTTTATGTATGGAGCCAAGATCTCTTTGTCTATCTAGATCAACTTCCAGATAAAATCCAACTGATTAATCCTTGGTGGCACATACTTGGGAAGAACATGAGGGGCTTGAGGACAACCATAAACCCTGATTATAGTGAAATTCTCACGTAGGTAGAAATCTCCCCAATTGTGATCTCCTGGCCACTTATCCACAAACTGTTTAGGCCTCAGAAGCCTTAGTGCTTTCACTAGGAGCCTCATGACATTTTTTCCCATCATTTTCAAAATAGGGTATACCATCCAATTCTGGAAACCATTGAATTCACACTCATTTGATGTAGTATTCCAAACCCTCAACCAAAATTGTACTGGGTTTGGTCCCATTTTGTTCACTTTCCTGGGCCTCAACATCTTTACTCCATATGGTCAATATTGAAAAACATAATTAAATGCATTAAAAAGGAATAATGCATGAACTTTGATGGCTTGCTATTGTTTGTGATTGAAATCAGACCCTCATGTATCATATCAATTACATACTAGATGTAATCATAATCAGCATTAGCATGATAGCTTTGCATATCCAGGATAATCATCAGCAAGTCTGCTAGCATTCTTTCTTTATCTCCATCAATCCCTAAGACTCGACACAACCCATAGGAAAGGTATTTCATGTATAAATTTAAGGACTAAAATTCATATGAGTCTTTAATATGGGCAGGAAGTGGGGCTACATACTTTCCAGCTCTTGGCATATGATGGGCGATTTAGGATTTTACAAGTTGTATCTGCTTGCTATACTTTTCTTTTTCCTTCCCTAGGTCAATTTCTATTGAGGAGGAAGTGTATAGGTTGAAGGCTTTCATCAATGATCCCCTATCTAAGGTAACTAGGGCTGACTTGTCACCTTCTCCAAATTTACTTGGAGACTGGATCATAATTTCTTTCCAATTCAATCAACAAATCTACATCTAGGAAAACATCAGGCACCACCAATTTCCCTAATCCTAGCTTCCATCCATTACACGCTGGAATGTTCTTATCCCTATTACTATATAAATTATTGAAAATATGGTAGCCTGAGAAACCTGGAGTAAGAGGGTCTCTACAATTAGCCATGGAATCAATAAAGGTATCATCACTAACCTTCTTGTTTTGCATTGATTGTGGGATAAATTGGATGAATTATTTAGAATAATTTGGCTTCCCTTTCTGGTTGCCACCCTACTCATGTACTCCTTCAATAGATAATGCATGACTGGCCTCCAGTTGAGTCATGTTTCCTACTTTGGAAATACTCTTTTCTGCAAACTATCTCTTTGAAACTGGTTCTCTACAACAACTTGGCTTTGCAAATTCGCTCTCTAAAAATTGATAAGTGTAAGAATGCGAGCGTCTTGTCTATATATTCTTGAGTTCTTGAGAAATGAATGCATGGGAATGATCAAAATCTATGCAAATCTTCTTCTTAGTCACCTCAACATTCACTTCTACATGAAACCAAGTTCAAATCTAGGCTAGCCATAAGGTAGGAAGTTGATAGGCCGCATTCAATTCTCAGAAAAGGTGACAAGCCATGATTACTATTTTATTGATTAAAAACCCTTGAAAATGGATAAAAACCCTTACTCGTACTATAATTGGCCAATTTATTTCTTTTTCCAACCTGTCATACTGCACTTTCTACATTAGAATTACTTTTTTCTTTATAACTTAGTGAGCTTAACCTTATCTTATTTAGTGATCCAGTGACTAAAGGCATTCTCGCAATCTCATAATCCTTTACTCAACCTAGGTCTAAATGCGAGATTCAGCGATTGAAGCATTCATTAAATCAGTGAACCATTTTCTTAACTGGGGTTTCATCAAGAGAATTAGTGACCAAGGCATTCACATGATCTTGTAACCTTTCCTTTAACTCACCTTTGAATTGGAGACTTGGCAAATGAAGTGAATCTCCCAATCTCATAAAGCCTTCTTAACCTTGGGTTATATTCAGAGAATAAGTGACTAAGACTTGGTCTCATATTCTCCAGATCATTTCACTAACCATAGTTGCATTGGGATAATTAGTGACTAAATGGATCTCCTATTCTCTAGATACTACTCTTAACTCATGTTCAATCATGAGATCTAGTGACAAAGGCATTCACGCAATCTCAAGACATTTCCTGTAACCATAGTTATATTCAGAGAATACAAGACAACCTTTATTCTCCAAGTCGCCAGATCTTTTACTTAACCTTAGATAAATCATGAGATCAAGCGCTAGCCTTTGATCTTGTTCACCATCCACGGTCTTCACTGAGTCGCTAGAACTTTTAAAACTTGATTTTTGCATTATGAGAATAAGTGACAATAGTAACCTTGCTTCATTAAGATCCTTGTCACTAGGTCACTGAATGTTTAGGGACTTACTGTCAAATTCTGAGATTTAAAGAGAGCTTTGTTCATTGAATCGCTGAATGCCAGCTTGCTAACCACTGGAATTAAGAGATCAGGAGATGATCATATTCACTGAATCACTGAATAAATCACTATCTGCTCTGTCAATCACAAGGTACATAGATCATTGTTGATCAATATCTTCATCAATGGTCCTCACTAAGTTGCTAGATGTTTGGAGAAGACTACCAAAAATCACGAGAGCTAGAGACAACACATTCTCTAGGTTGATGAATGTTTACAACTAACTGCTAAGAACTTATAGATTCAATGAATACCATATATCTTTCTTTAGTCGCTTGATCAATGGATGAAACTTGTTAACACTTAAACATTATGAGATCAGGCAAACACAAGGAAATAAAACTATGTGCTAGAAAAGGACTTAAGTGCCATGAAAAAGTAACATGAAAATAGATCAAGGGTAGGATTTTTAGACATAAGCATAACAATTTTGTGAAACCCTAAGAAGAACTAAGACCTAGTTTTCAAGATACATGCAAATTTTTCATAGACTTTGAAGGTACAAAAAAATTGGCTAACACTATCCAATCCACTCTTTCCAATAAATTAAAAAATCTAAAAAAACCAAAATTCCCACTAATCCAAAAGATCCCAAGTTAGTCCAATCAAGTGCAATCAACACTAATCCATGCAATCCAATCTTTCAATCTAGCACTCTAATCTTTAATCAAGTGATTGTCTTAAGCCAAATCAGCTAATAATCAATTTATTAATTTCAAATCCAATCATCATCATGGGATGTATCCTTCCCAATCTTTGAGGCCTTTCACTTGCACTCAATCAATCAATTAATTGGTTTTCATCTTGACTAGGGGCATTATGTTGGTTTTCTTTTGGTTTATTATGTATGATTTCTCATTTCTTGTATGTATTAGTATTTTTCACATCTATCATGGTCTTTGCATCCTATTGTCCTAATTACAAGGAAAACAAGATTTGAAAGGTCCTAAACCTGTTAAAAAAGATCCAAGAGATTAAACATTAAGTACCAAAAAAAAACATACAACTAAGAAAATAAAAATGACAGACTAAGAACCAACAACCAAGAGAGACAACTACAAAAGGCCAACTGGACAGAGACTAAGGCCAGCTGCCAAAGAACATAACTAGATAAAAAAAGATAAAAGACTAGAAGAATAGGATCACCGAATACTATTAAGAAGGTCAACAACTATCCATATTTATGGCAGAAGCCTTAAGACTATCAATCTCTTTACTGGCACATCAAGGGCGAGTGCCAACATAATCCTCACCATGTGTAACCAAGTCCTTCTCTTTATCTTTGGCCTTCTCCCAGTTTTTGATGAGAAATTTAATCTGGTTAGCCAAAGCCCAAAGGATGTTGCAAATTTGATCACCAATTAGCCCAAGAGTTGTCTCTATGTTAGAAAATATCTAATTAAAGACTGCAAATTTAGAATCCAAGGATGCTAGGACAAAGTTAGATTTGCATATTTTTTCATTCACCTCATCAAGTGTGGAATTATAGGCATAAAAAATCCCATTAGCTTTGTTTATGGCCACCATAAGCTCATTCACAAAGACTAGAAAGGGTTTATGAGGCAAGGTAGGATAGGGAGAGGGGCCAAGGGCACACCCTAACTAGATCCACCTTGCAGAGATCACACGCAGAAGCAAAAAAAACACAAGTGAGAGAGAGAATGCAGATATCATTCATATATTAACTTCAATTGATTCATACATGCAAGGTTATAAGGCCTTCATAATTTAGGCCAAATATTATAATCAAGTACATAAGTCCTCCAACATGTGAGTATCTAAAACAATATTCTATTTCCTGGCTTCTATCTCTAATGTCCTAATACTGATGTCCTAAACTACAAACAAAGATTACATTATATACAAGAGGCTACCAAACAAGTCAACCTTTAGATCCACCATCAATGGAAGGAATGACCAGATCTAGGTCCACATGCTTCCCAATGATAGATACCATCATTAAATATGCAACCAAAATTAATTGCAAAAGTTAGCCTCAATAGGAAACAAAAAAAGACAACTCAGTAATAAAGGATAACCGAGCACCAGACAAGCATCACCAAGTGCCAAGGAAATTCATTGAGTGCCAGAGAGATAACTGACCAACACCGGTAAACAAAGGAAACTAGGCAACACCAAACCAACTCGGTCAAAGAAGGAACCGTGCAACACAGGAAAATATAAACATGTTTTTGGTGACACATGATTGCCAATGACCTGAGATGATCCTGCATCAGACACGTGGGGTTATTTGAAAATGATTCTCTAAATCATGAAATAGGTATGATCTGAGCTGAATCCAACTCAGATTGTGAAATCCATGAACTTTCTTCAATTGGTCTATTCTTCCATTTGACTAGATATTCAATATATTGTTTACCTCTTGTACTTCTTCCAATTCTTTGCTCCAAAATTTTCTCAACTTCTTCTATCTGTTTCTTAGGATAATCATTCGGTACTGTCATTTCTTCATCTGACTCATGATACTCATACAAATCAGCAATGTTGAAAATAGGTGATATATCCATGTCATCAAGTAACTCAATCTCATAATCATTTCCACTGTCAAATCTCTTCAAAATCTTACAAGGTCCAAACTTCTTCATTTTCAGCTTCCCATATGTTCCAATAGGAAATCTGCCTTTCTTCAGATTAACCATTTCATCACCGGCTACAAAAGTCTTATATCTTCTTGATCTACCAGCTTTGTCTTTGTCTTTTTTATTACTTTTCTCTGGCTTATATTTCACATCTTCATGTAATGTACTCATAAAACTTTACTCCTTTAGCACTTCTCTTTCTTTCATTAGAAATATCCCTCAAATTTTATATACCTCTCGATTGTATGCCATTTATAATCTCAAAAGGTGTTTTTACGGTAATCTTATTCACTAAATTATTGTATGCAAACTCTTCTTGTGCCAACATAGAATCCCAATTACTCAGTGTATCTCCAACTAAACATCTCAAAAGATTCCCCAAACTTCTATTTGCAACTTTTTCTGTCCATCGATGTGTGGGTGAAATGTAGAACTATATTTTAACTCAGTGCCAAAATTTCTCCAAAGGATCTTACAAAAGTATCCAACAAATTTACTATCTCGGTTAGAGATAATACTCCTCGATAATCCATGCAATCTAACAATTTCCTTAAAGAAAAGATCTTCTATATGTACTACATATAATGTCTTTCTACATTGTATAAAATGTGTCATTTTAGAAAATCTATCCACAACAAATAATATAGAATCATTACCTCTTACTGTCTTCAGTAAGCTAAGAAAAAAATCCATACTAATATCAATCTAAGGTTTCTTAGGAATGGAATTCGGTGTATACAATCCAGTATTATGACTTAGTCTTTTTGCAACTTGACAAATTCCACAACTTTTCACAAATTTCTGAACATCTTTATACAACTATGGCCAAAAGTATTTCTCTTTAAGAAAATTCAATGTCTTATCAACACCAAAGTGTCCATCCAAACCACTACTATGTTTCTCTTTTATCAAATTAGTTCTCATTGGTCCTCTCGGTATAAACAACTAAATAACTTTAAACAACATACCTTCTTGAATGAAATATTCTTCCCATTTAGTACTCAGTTGATCTTGAATAGGTTCTCTACACTTTCTCCATGGCTCAGACAAATTAGGATCAAATTCATAAGTATCTCTCATGTCATCAAAGCCAAGAACTTCAAATTTCATCTCAGTCATCAAAGATCTCCTTCTACTCAATGCATCAACAACTTGGTTAGTGACTCCACTCTTATGATTTATCACAAATGTATAACTCTGCAAATACTCAACCCATTTCATATGTCTATAATTTAACTTATTCTAACTACCCAAATATTGTAAAGCTTTATGATCGGTATACAACACAAATTTACTTAGTATCAAATAATGTCTCCATTTCTCTAGTGCTTAAAAAATAGCATAGAATTCTTGATTATACAAAGAGTATTTCCTTTTTGCATCATTCAAATTTTCACTAAAGAAAGAAATAGGTTTACCTTCTTGACTCAACACAACACCTATTTCACTTCCACTTGTAGCACATTCCACTTGAAATACCTTATTGAAATTAGGTAATGCCAAAATAGGAAATTCAACAACCTTCTGCTTCAGAGTCTCAAAACTTTTATCAGCTCCATGTGTCCACTTGAATTCTCTTTTATCTCCTCTCATAGTCTCAGTCTTAGCATTACAAATTGAACTAAAATTCCTAATTAACTTTCAGTAAAAACTTGGAAAACCATGAAATGATCTTACCTCACTAGCATTTTCAGGTGTAGGACAATTCAAAATAACTTCAACCTTTTCAGGATCCATTTTCAAACCATCAGCTGAAATCACAAATCCCAAATACACAATCTCCTCTTTCATGAATGAACACTTTTTTAGATTTATCAGCAAATTTTACTCTTTCAACCTCTGCAATACTTGTTTAACATGCAAAATATTCTTCTCTACTCTTACTGAATATCAGAATATCATCTAGGTATACAATCACAAATTTACCCAAGAATTTCTCGAAAACTTCATTCATCAACCTCATAAAAGTACTTGGCGCATTAGTTAAACCAAAAGGCATAACCAACCACTCATACAAAACTTCTTTTGTCTTAAAATTAGTCTTCCACTCATCACCTTCTCTGATTCTGATATGATGATACCTACTTTTCAAATCAATTTTGTTAAAATACTTTTCTCGAGTCAAACTGTTCATTATATTATCCATTTTCGGTATAGGAAACCTATATTTCACTCTCATCCTTTTTATTGCTCTGGAATTAGTACAAATTCACCATTTTCCATTCTTCGTAGGATCCAATACAACAGGTACTACACAAGGACTCAAAATTTCTCAGATCAAATCTTTCTGCAACAATTCTTGAATTTTTTGGTTCAATTCTTGATTCTTAGTAGGTGTCAACTGATGTGGTGCCTTATTTGGTAAACTAGCTCTGGGGAATAGATCCATGGAATGATCAATACTTCTCTTCGATGGAAAACCATTAGGTACATTATCATAAATGATTTCACTATACTTAGTGAGTAGCTTATCAATCTCCTCAGGGATGCTATCCTCTATTTTCTTACTCAGTTTGTTAGGAATCATAGAAAAACATACATCATTCTTCTTCAAATCCTTAACAAACTTTCTTCCTTCCATCAAGCAAAATTTCATAGATGTACAAACATTACTAACAGGTTTTTCAATCAAAGGTAACAAGATTTTTTTTCTTCCATCAACCCAAATAGTATATTTATGCAATCTCCCATCATATATAGTGTGTCTATCATATTGCCAAGGTCTACCCAACAAAATATGACAACAATCCATAGGCATGATATCACATAACACCTTATCATAGTACTTTCCAATTTTCAAATTCACATAACATTGTTCACTTACCAAGAGTGTATGCTCATCTTTGATCAATGAAATATGATAGGGCTTTGAATTTTCCAATCTTTTCAATTGCAACTTTGTAACCATTTCCTTAGATTCCAGATTCTCCGAGCTACCACTGTTAATGATTACCTTCCAAACTTCATTGAAAACTCTACATCTAGTCTTGAAAAAAAATTTTCTTACTGGATGTTCCTGATTACTTTCACTCTAAAGTGCTCTCCTTACCATCAAGTTATTTTCCTTCTCAAGTTCATTTAGTGACTCTTCTTGCACCAAAGAATTTCTACTGTTATGACCTTCTTACTTGCATGTATACACTCAAATGATCTATGTCCTTCTTCTCCACAATTGTAACAAGTTCCTCGAAAACCACCTCCATTATAACCACCTCATTAGTTACTGCCTCTACATCTAGATAAAATTTCACCATTCCACTCGGTCTTGCCTTTATCTAGATTTATCTTTTCAAGTTCAGATCTACTGTTTTCACCATAAGATGTACCTCTTCCTCCAGGGAATATACCACCTCTACCTCTTTGTCTTTTCTCATGTTTCTTATTCAATTTCTCCTCTTCTTTCAATACAAATTGATAATCCTCTTCAATGTTCTCCAATTTGACCAAACTGATTTCTTCTTGATGGAAACTCTCAATCCATTTAGGTACCTAGAAATTCTTTCCACATCATCTTCATCATGTCCAGATCTGATATCTAATCTATAGAATTTTTTAATATATTATTTTACAGAGCTATCTTTCTACCTCAAAGTTTGCATTCACCTAACTAGGTTAATATGATAATCACAAGGTAAAAAATTTCCTTTCAATTTATTCACCATTTTATTCCATACCTTGATTTTGTGTTTGCCTTTCCTCTTTCTATCCAACTACAAATGTTCCCACCACAAGGATGCATGACTTTTCAACTTTGCACTTACAATTTTCACCTTCTTTTCCTCAACTACATTTTCATATTCAAAATACTTTTCCATCTTGGTGATCCATTCCACCAATTCATTAGAGTCCAATTTTCCACTATACTCAAGAGGATTAAAGTGTGGTGTAGACTTTAGATTTGTCAAAGCCTTCAACAATCTTTCCTCACCTCGATCCATCATTGGTGCAGGTTCTACATCACCTTGTTCTTCCTTAATTTCATCATCACTAACATCTTCAAGATGTCTTCCTCTTCTCTGGGCTATTTCAACAACTTCTTGTTAGAGTATTATTTCCTTTTACTCTAGTTGCTTAAGTGTCTCTTAGGTGCATTATTAATTAATTCTTAATTAATAATGTGCAACCTAGTATTTCCCTTTTAGGGTTTCATTCACCTTTTTAAGGTTGAACTTTGTAATTGTTTTTTTTAATTTCAGTTGATAATTTTTCTCTCACATTTTGAGTGAACATCTGAGTTCTGTTTTTTCATCTTTGTGCTTCTACTTTGTATCAGGTTCTTGCATGCAGGTGTATTCAGGGTTTGTGGATTTGCATGTTTGTCAAATCTTACATGGTATCAGAGCCTCCCTGCCGCTGCCGAGGTTGAAGTTCTTGGAGCCTGGATTCGAAGACGACAGCCACAGCTTGTTTCTGGGGTTTTCTGTCACTTTGAAGGAGGCACGATCTTCTGGAGCAGATTGAGCAGAAACGGACTCCACCATTGCGTTCAGAAGGTCCGGGAGAGTCGAAATCATATAAAACTTGACTCAGTTTGGCCCCCGTGACCACAGGGAAAAAAATTTGCCCTACCAGGGCCGTACGACTCAAAAATTGAGAAAAATTCTTGAAAAATACACAAAAAAAAGGTTTTTCTTTTAAAAAAATGGCGCGCCGCCAAAGCGCCACCCGCAGCGGCTGCCGGGCAGCGCGCCGCCAGCGCGCCCCCCGCCGCGCCGCCGCGGCCAGCCACCGCCCGGCCGCCACCCGCGCTCCGCCCACGCCCCACCCCCGCTCCGCCCGGGCACCACCGTAGCCGGTGGAGCCGCTTTCCGGCCATCGGCCCGCCACCCGAGGTAGACGCAGGTGACGTCATCTGACGTCATCTGTCGAATTTTTTTTCGGCAAGTTTTTTAAAAAAAATTTCGACGATTTTCATTTTTTTCGGCAACCGTAAAAAATTTTCCGGCGACGGTACCTGTGACGGCCAAATGGCCGTCAAATTTAAGCACGTCTCTGTGTTTTTCCAGAGAGTTGTCTTTTTGAGGGGCAGTTGGTTTTTCGACCGTAACTTGAGCATACGGTGTCATTTTTTGGAAAATAAAATATCGCTGGAAAGGTGTTTCCGAGACGGACGCGATGGTGCTGGTTTCATTAGCTGATTCAGCCATTTGAGTACCTATTTTCAACGTTGAAGTAGAGGCTTCGTTTTCCCTCCTACTCTGCATCCAGTTTCCAGGTTCTTCTCTAGTTTTTTTTGTACTTTCAGTGGTTGATTACTTGCTGTACGGGGGTTAGAATTCTACTTTGTGGGGGGGGGTGCATTTTATTTCTGTCATTTACTTTCAGAAATCGACCCTTCTTCTTCTGTCTTTCTTTCTCTCAATGTCGGACCCATCTGTGGCCCGGTTTACACCACATAACTACCACACTTGGAAAGCACACATGACCAGGCTCCTCATGTCACGTGGCTTATGGTCATGTCTGGATGAACACCAACCTATTCTGCAGCGTCCCTTTGAAGTTCTTCAACACAGGAACAAAATGGATGAAGCCATGGGTTTGATTGCACTGAACATCTCTTACAGTCTTTTATTTCACCTGGAAGGTTTGACCACTCCTAGGGCTATTTGGAGCAAGTTTTCAACCTTGTTTGGTACAGTCAATGAATTTTGGAAGTTTCAGCTTGATGCAGAGTTGACCTCTTTGACTCCTTCTGATTTCCCCACTATAGAGGACTTCTTGATGAAGTTCAAGTCTTTGCGTACAGTTTTGCAGGGATGTGGAAAAATCAAGACAGATGATGAGTGTATCTATTTGATACTCTCAAAGTTGCGAGGACAGTACCAGATCTTTTCTTCCACTTTCTACTCCACCATGGATGCTTTGGGTACTAGACATGTTATGCCCTCTTTTGAGAATTTCTGTGACAGGTTGACTCGTGAGCAGTCCAAGATCACTCAGATGGATTCACTTGTAGGTTCACAGTCACAGGCATTGCTTGCCAAGTCATCTCAGGACACACAGAAGCCGAAGCCAAAGCAGATATCTGACTCCTCCTCTCAGCACTCTACTGACACACCATCTTCTTCTAAGAAGGAGAATCAGAAGACTCAGATCCCCACATGTTCCTATTGTCAGAAGAGGAACCATGATGAGTCACAGTGTTTTCAGAAGAGATGTGATGGTTATGAGAAATAGATTGCAGATTTGCAAGGTCTCCTTCAGAAGAGCACTATTTCCTCTCCATCCTCTTCCACCTCACAGGGGTCTTCTTTTCAGTCTTCTGCATCTTCTTCGACATCTGGATAGGATTTTGGACAGGGTCATGCATTACGGGCATTTGTTGCATCCCCTTTACAGGTCCCTTGGATACTGGATTCCGGTGCTTCTCACCATATGGCATCTTCTCAGGAGTTGTTTTCTTCTTTTGAGACTTCTCCTATTCCTCATATTCTCATGGGGAATAACACTGTACAAACAGTCTGTGGGACAGGTTCAGTCAGCATTCAGGATGGCACATTCCATGATGTATTGTATGTTCCATCTCTTTCTGCAAACCTTCTCTCCATTTATCAGATTACTCACAGTAGGTCAGGGAAGACAGTTGAGTTCACGACCGATTCAGCCTTCATCAGGGATAGTGTGACAGGAGGCATTATTGCTACAGGGACAGTTGATCATTCCTCCCGTCTCTACATCTTTTCTCATTTTGGTCCACCATCTCCATTGTCGGAGCTTAGCTCTCCTCTTTCACGAGAGCATCATGTGGTGCAGTCAGGTAGCTTGAACCTCTGTGTTGTTCCTGAGACCCGTGTTGTGACTGCTACACCACATCCTGAGGAGTACCTTTCTCTTCAGCCGGATTCTTCTTTAGCACTGCTTGATCCTCCAGCTCCATTCATCGAGCCATCAGGTGCAGTTGTTGAGGATTCTTCAGAGGACACTCATCTCCTCTCTCATGACAGTGTCAGCACACCTGTCATACCACTTGCATTGGGGATTCCCTTTCAGGATCCTCGTGTCTTCTCATTTGAGCATCAGCTCGGCCTTCTAGTGACACCTCATCCTTCAAGGTCACCTCTTCAGCACCCACTGACCTTCACTCCTCTGCATTGGAGTCACAGTGGTTTGCTCATTGCTCCAGGGGTTCTTTCATTCTGGGGGGCTTTGGAGCATCGACCCTCTCTCTCGGGGGGGGTTAGCAGCACGCATTGTACTACTGGCTTTGAGAGAGTCTCTTGAAGTCATGCCTTTTGTCTTTGCTTGCTTTTATATCTCTTTTTGGAGAGGGGTTTTTCCCACTGGGTTTTCTCCTTTGTCTCCAGTTTACAGAGATTTCCTTGTACTGGGTACCTGATCAGGCCTTGTTGCCGGGACCCATTTCTTGCTTTCTTAGTCTTGCTAGGTCTGCTTTCTCCCTGTGTTCAGCTTAAGGGGGGGTGTTAGAGTATTATTTCCTTTTACTCTAGTTGCTTAAGCGTCTCTTAGGTGCATTATTAATTAATTCTTAATTAATAATGTGCAACCTAGTATTTCCCTTTTAGGGTTTCATTCACCTTTTTAAGGTTGAACTTTGTAATTGTTTTTTTTAATTTCAGTTGATAATTTTTCTCTCACATTTTGAGTGAACATCTGAGTTCTACTTTTTCATCTTTGTGCTTCTACTTTGTATCAGGTTCTTGCATGCAGGTGTATTTGGGGTCTGTGGATTTGCATGTTTGTCAAATCTTACACTTCTAATCTAGCAACAAGTTGTCTCAACATGTCTACCAATCTTGGATCTGCATCTCACCTCCCACAAACCATCTTGAAACCCTTTGCAATTGCAGGAAAGATCACAAACTGCTACCCCACAAAAAATATACTAGGGTTTGACAAGAAGGAACCCTCAAACCTAGATTCACAAACCTAGATCTAGATCTCACCATGCTCTGATACCACCTCATGCAAGGGAGGATGGGGAGAGGGGCTAGGGTCACACCCTAACTAGACCCACCTTGTAGAGATCACATGTGAAAGAAACAAACACACAAGTGTGAGAGAAAATGCATATATCATTCATATATTAACTTCAATTGATTCATACATGTCAGGCTGTAAGGCCTTCCTAGTTTAGGCCAGATATTACAATCAAGTACATAAGTCCTCCAACATGAGAGGATCTGAAATAATCTTCTATCTCCTAGCTTCTATCTTTGATGTCCTAATACTGATGACCTAAAGTAAAAACAAAGATTACATTATATAAAAGAGGCTACTGAACAAGTTGGACTTCAAATCCACCATCAACAGAAGGAATGACTAGATCTAGGTCCACACACTTCCCAATGATAAATACCATGATTAAATCTATGACCAAAATTAATTGCAAGAGTCAGCCTCAATAGGAAACTAAAACAAAAAGACTTGGTAAGAAAGGATAATCGAGTGCCAAACAAGCATCACCAAGTGCCAGGGAAATTCATCGAGCACCAGAGAGATAACCGAGCAACACCAATAAACAAAGAAAATAGAGCAAAAATGAACCAACTTAGTCAAAGTGGGAACCGAGCAACACATGAAAACATAAACATGTTTTTAGTGACACACGATTGCCAAGGACCTAAGATGCTCGTGCATCAATTTATCCCCCAGTCCCATAGTTTTGAGATTGTTGATTCTAGTCATGAGTCTAGCATTCCCTTTTTTCAAGTTGATTAGCTCATTAAAAACCCAAATAAGGGCTTCCTTCACTTTCTCCACCCTAGTAACATTTCTCTTGGATACCTTGCAGACTAGGATTAGGTTTAGGAATATCTTTAGTGGGGGTCTCCATATAGGGGATTCTCTACTGCCTGCATTGGCTTCCTTAAAGGGAGTAGGGGAGAGTTCACAGTGATATGGGTTCCTCGTAACTTCTTCTCCTTCTCATGAATCTCCTTTTTGTCTCATCGATAAAATCCCTCTCCTCCACCATATCATCATCACTGTAAGAAGTAGAAACATCTAGGATAAAGGGTCTTCTTTTCCATCCCATAGGATTTTTGGAAGAAGAGGAAGTCCCCTTATCAACACCTTTACCCTTGTTACTAGGGTTCCCAATAGAATCCTACGAAGAATCAAAATCATAATCCACCTTCATATCTAAATCTTCCCCATTATCTTCCTCCTCAAAATCATCATCTCCAGAGCCCCAGGGCTTCACAGTTTGAGGTTTTGGATAATTTGGCACAAAATGCTCATAAATGATGAGCATAAGACCCTTGTGCATAGAAGGATTCCCTTGAGGGTTATCCTAGGCATCTTTGATACTAACATTTAGAGAGTTTAGGAAGTAATATAGGATATAAATATTGTCCACATAATGAAAAATGATTAAGGATCACAAAATGATAGTTGTAAACCCTGTTATAGTTGTATTATTCTTTTCTCTCATGGCTAACTATTTTTTCCAGGTAAAAGTCTTAGTTGAACTTGAACTTGAACCCTCATAAGCTCAAGTTCTATCAGAGGTCACAAGAGGTTGTAGTCTTTATGTTGTCGGTATTTCAGTCGGTAATATGTGAAAATTAAACTTGAACCTTGAGCCTTCGAAAGTTCATGTTCAAGTTCAAGTTGGAGGCCTGGTGTGAAATATTTTACAATTCAGAGGGTTCAATAGTTTGAAATCATGAATTTCCTGATAGAAAAATGGGTCTCAGTGCAAGGGCCATAACTTTTCACTCCACCGTTGAATTTTTCTCATCTTTAGATATGTTGTGTTAAATCTAATTTTCTAAATCCTCACTGCAGGGATTTCCAAAATTGTATCAGGTTTGCAAGACAAAATAATAGGATACAGGTCTGTAGAAATAAACATATTTCCTAATTTGTTTTTCTGATAGAAAACAATCTCAATATAGAGCCAATAACTCTAAGCTCAACCATTGGATATTTCTAAATTTTGGATATGTTTTCCAAAATCAACTTTACTAAAACATCAATGGAGTGATTAAAAAAATATATTTGGGGTAAAAAGTTACAATTGACTATCTATGGATCTATCAAAAAAGACCAACAACTTCTTGTTCTGAGAGGAAAATATAGTGGAAGTGACACATAGATAATTTATTATGAGACACATTATATTGAAGGATATTACATGATAAAAAATATTTAATTAATCCCAAAAGAAATCCCAATAAACTATATTGAATATCGTGTTGTTAATGTTTTAAATCATCAATGATGAATTATACATTATAAACACAAGTGAAAAAGTAAAAAGTTATTAAAGATTACTTCTCAAGAACTAGTTATTGAGATAAAGAAATTGAATAGAGGGAAGGGGCTGTTATTTATTCAGGGTTTTTTATTGGTAAAGGCTTCTTCTTTTTTGGGAAGAGTCATGTGGCTATGGGAAAAGGATAATATTTTGTACATGTTCATTATAATAGAGAAAATGGGGAATTAGTTTATTTTTTCTACAACTTGATTGTATTGGTAGGGATAAAATGATTCTATAGTTATTTTGTTATGTTTTCTTGAAATAAGGAGGAATATTTGCATGTTAGATCTTGAGGTTTGAACATTTATTTTTTTGATTGAAATCAATCATATGTTTGTTTCTTTCTCATTCTGGAATAAAGTCTTGCAATATTTTGTCAAGTATGTGCATGTTTATAAATTAGTTGGTTGAAAAACTTGTAATTTGTAGAACAAGTAGATAGTCTTGTGGCTATTTTATGGTTTTACCCTCATCACCAATTTGTAAATCTTATAATCACATCCATCCTATAGTGATAAGTGAATGTTAGAAAGCCTTTGTGTCTTCTAGTAAAAGACAACCAGTTATTTAATTTATTGAATATCATTGAAGAGGGAGTTGTACCTCACAATTTAGAGAAAAGCTATCAATCTCACGATAGCCTTTCTAACTGTTAGTCCAGTTTTTCTTCTTTCTTGAAATTAATTAAGTAAATAATATACAAGTAAAGAATATTCATATTCAAAAATTAAAATTATTTTAATAAGATATACTCTCTGTGTGAGAATTTGTCTTGATTTTATCACCTGCACACGAGAATGTAAATAAATTAATTCCACTTCCAAAACCTCTTAAAGAATAACAATAGACTACTTGGTTAGAGGGTAGAAGGGTAGGTAGGTAGGAAAAAGGGTTGGCTTGAGAGGTCGAGTGTTCAACTCCCTCTCGCCACCTTTGTTACCCAACAACCTTGTTACTCTTTTTAATAATTATTTTTATTTCAAAATATACATGCATTTAATTCATTGAAATAAAATAATTAAAAGCTTATTCCATGAACATGAAAATAGAATAATGATGAGTATTTATGCCTTTTTAATTTTTTAATTTTTAACATAGGG
Source organism: Chamaecyparis obtusa (assembly GCA_027943335.1). Taxonomy (NCBI): domain Eukaryota; kingdom Viridiplantae; phylum Streptophyta; class Pinopsida; order Cupressales; family Cupressaceae; genus Chamaecyparis; species Chamaecyparis obtusa. The sequence goes on from BSBK01006252.1 coordinate 20,978, forward strand.
AAATAACATGAAAATAAAAATGAAGATTATAATTCCCTGATATTTACATATTTAGGACCTGAATTTTCAGGTGTCAATAGTCATTATGGAAAAAAAGTCATATGGACTTTTGGTGTTAGTGCACCTATTTAGAAGATCAGAATTTGGCTAAGTATGGAAGACATAATAGTTAGTTAAGTACCTGATGAACAGAGCATCAATGCACGTGTGTATGACCAAGTTTTGGTATGCGCTCTTGAAGATAAGATTTTGAGTGTGTAATCATGCTAATTCTAAGAACGCATGATCATATGAATTAGTATGAAGAAGTTACAGCAAGTTGAAGTGACACAGTCAATGAGTGGTAGAACATAACAGAGCATGCAACCGACATATAAGATTTTGATTAGTGGTTATTATTTTGTTTTGTAAAGGCTATGCACCTATTGTATTTATGTTATAAACTTGTTAATATCATTTTATGTAAACACGCTTGAGCTAATTCATTTGGAAGCATTGTATGTAATAGGTTATAGGCTGACTTAGTGAATATTTTTATTTGCACCTATATATAAGACATGCGCTTTTGTATTAGAGTATGACATGGATTGTGAAGATGATTTGGAAAGGGCATTCTCTAGAACTTTGATGGGAGTTATGCACGTAGAAGATATACACGCATACATATATTGCAAGAAGGAACCTGTAGGATTGGACAGGATTAGGTTGCACTTAGAGTCAATGATGAAACTAGACATGACATTCATGGATGAGTTAGCACACCTTGCAAATCACACAATTATTGAGTGTGCTACTACTTATGAGTCCTATGAATCTGAATGGATTAAGATATTACTCAACAAAATACATGATGACCTATTTTGGATAAGAGAAGTTCTAGTTAGCATTACTTTAGATGTCATTTAAGAGATGACAGGACTATCTAAGACTGACACAATTCTTCCTACTGGTAAGGATGTCGGGAAACAAGTGGAGCAAGCTTGTAAGTCCTGTAGTGATAAGTGCAACATGAAAATTGAGCTGATAGAGGAGAAGGATATAAAGATAATGTCTATGATACTTGGTTATAAGTTCTAGCATACAAATAGAGTGAATAGTGTGTCCACAGTCACTATTTTGGTAGCTATCACAATTGTAAGGGAAAATGGAGAGTTCAACCTATGTGAGATCTTGCACGCACAGTTGATGGATAACATAAGGGCTATTAAGCATGACAAGAGAAAGATATTCAGGTTTGGCTCATTGATCATCTATATGTACTTCCATATTGTTAGTAAAATATCAAATCTTTATCTTGACATGAGTCTACCCACAATGCCACAAATTTCATTCAAGGCATCATCTGAGAGCACCCTAAAAGATTTCATGGACTTAGAAATAAAGACATTTAGAATCAGAATGTAGAGAAGGTATAGGATACCTAAGAGTATAGTGGAAAAGTATAAGGACAACATTTATTTCATGGTGGAAACAGATATCACATGCATGGAAGTTGTAGAGCCTAGGACTAAGTGGATCCATCCACTTGGTTATGAAGTGGAGGAACATATTTTGTAATCTTATGCACAAGTCCTCCTATTAGTGCCTAAGGATCCCAATGAACCAAGATGTGGTACTTATGAGGAAAAGACAAGAGAAGTAGACTCTATCTTATACAGTGCATCAACAAAAAGGAAAGCATCTAAAATCACATTAGACATACTGAAAATTCATGGCGTCACACAAGAAGACCTGGATAAAGCTAGGGAAGCCAAGATTGCAATGCAACTTGAGAGCGCACCCTCTTTTGAAGTGAAAATAGAGAAATCTAGAGATCCAAAGGAAAAGAAGAGTAAGACAGATGATAACACCTTTACGCCTATGTGATAAAGTTACTCACCTACATGAAATTAAGATCTACTAACATCAATCTAATCAAATACAATGCAAATTTAACTAGAATTGAAATTATAACCTATATTATCCCATGGATCTCTAGATAGAAGTGGTAAGTGAAGCTCTTAGCTATAATCCTCACTAGTGACACCTCTAAAATGAGAAATGATGCTGCTACCATGCTTATGTTATGCTTCTAAGATGATTCTAGCTCAAGAATGATGAAATTATGATACTAAATGTTTAAAAATGCTCAAATTGCTCAAATTGCTCTTAGAAATGATCTCAATTGCCTATAGTAACAATGCTATGCAAATGAAATTCCAAGATGGAAATGCTCTCCAAAATGCCTCATACTTATAGTAATTTCCCAAGGGTAGGGGGTGGAGTGAAGTAATCATGGTTATCCCATGGTTGAGTCAAAAACTTTGCTTTGTTCATAAATGGGGGAACAAATGAGGGGACAAGCCTTTAAATGGTTTCAAATCTTTGGACAATTTAAATGTTTGAGTGATTTATGTCCTTTTGTTCTCAATTCTCATTGGTTGATCACTTTATTGAAAGAAAATAGGATTTATTAAATTCAATTAATTAATTAAATTTAGCCATGGAAGGGTAATAGGTTCATTTTAATTTTTGATTAAACAACTATACAATTAATTGATTAAAATCAATTATATATTGTTTTTGTCCCTTTTAAGCTTCAATTTAACCATTTAACGTCATTATTTAATAATTCCTTTGTTTTAATTGATTTTGTTCAAATTTATTTAATTATGTCTATTTTATTGATTTTTGATCCATTTATTGATTTTATTGCATTTTGAAAAGTACTTGTCCAATTTTACGTGTCTACAAATGCCCCTCTTTGAATCATTGTGCGAAGAACATTAGTTCAAAGATCCTTTAAGTCCTGATTGTTGATTCCTGATGTGATTGATTGCTGCCTCTTGATAAAAAAATTTATGATGCCCCATTGATTTCATGATGTTTGATTGCAACTTTGATTTGATACTCTTATGCCCCCTTAGAAATTAAAACATATTAATTTCTTGATTTCAAAAAAATTTGATTTGATGTTTGATTTATCAAATATGTTTTCATTTTTGACTATTTGATGAGATGTCAAGATGTATGATTATGCCCCAGTTGGGTTTAAGTAGTTAAGATAGGTCAATAGCTAGTTTCACCTCCAAAATTAGGTCAAAATACCTTAAATAGGTTGAGAAACCTTGTTTTACCATTCATTTTTACTTTTCATCTTGGTGATTTTGCTCTGATCCTCAAGTGATTTTCAAGATGGTTGTACCGATTCAGGAGCATAGATTTGAGAGGTGTCAGAGATATGCGAGGCTGCCTGAGTATGGAGCTCCGGTAAGTCATTATAAACCTTGATTGAGCATTTATGGTGCATTTATGATCATTTATTACAATTTCATGTTTAATCGTTGCCTTGAATTTAAGAACTCTCACCTAGGAATGATTTTACTCTCGCTTAGGGTATTTTACTGTCACGTCCATGGTTTTTTACTCTCACCTCTATGTATTTTATCCTCACTTAGGAATCTTTTACTCTCACCTAGCACTAGAACAACTCTCACCTAGAGCTAGGTTAATTTGCCCCTTTTCCGATAGATTGTCGCTTATGATAACCCTAATGGATTTACTCTCGCCTAGGCTAGCATTCACTATTGTGTAGCCTAATTCACTATCACTTAGTAGGAAAACTGTCACCTGAAACAAAAATAATATCGCTTGACATGCTTTCACTATCACCTGAGGTTAAATGTCGCATGGCATGATAAAAATCATGCCTACTGACTATTTTGAAAAATTTTGTACTTTTCACACGTGTACTTGATTACGTCTGATTAAAATTTTGATAACTCTTGATGATAGATTCAGATCATAAGTGTAGGTTTGTTATTGTCAACAAAACAATTGGTTTAGATATCTAGATAGTGGTACTTTGGAATATGATTTGTCAATCCTATTTAGGATAGTGATTAATAGGATAAATGAATCAGTGTGAAAATCGATATGATTTTGATACTGCCACTTCACTCTTAGGATACAGAGAAATGAATGAGGGTACTTGGTGTGATGACTTGAGACTTTGAGAAGATTGACTTGAGATAATTCCTTGATACAATGTACTGATATGATTCCTTTTACTTTGCCAACAGGATCACAGTCCTACCTTATACGTCTGGTCGGTTGCCTCTTGGGTTATTGACTTGAGTCAGGGACTCACAACAGTTGAGTTCCATGTTATCAAAAGATGCGGATTGAGTTTTTTTCTTGACCTCCCATGGTTTTAGCTAAACCATGGGTTACTAACTGCAGTGGCAGAGCGATGGCACTCTGACCACAACACCTTTCATTTACCATATGGAGAGATGACTATCATGCCCAAGGACATGTATAGATTGCTTTGAATCCCATGCAGAGGAGAGATAGTATATTATGATTCTGTCTATGATTCTTCTATCTGTCGATGAGTATTCAGGGACAACACTATAGGAGATGGGGATACTATTACATGGCCCCCATTTGCATCTTTTCCTACATTACCAGTAGTTTTAGGTGTAGTGATTGGTGGTTTACTACTTCCTGACCAAAAAGGTCATGGTTTTTTAGTTGGTTGGGGTAGGATCATGGAGGATTTACTTGCTCATCCTTGATGGTTTGATTGGGGTTCCTGCATTCTGGTGCAGTTGTATCATGATTTACATGAGGTGGTGTATCGGGGAAGTGCCTCATTATCAGTGAGTGCCATCATTCTTCAGTTGTGGATATGGGAGCATCTTCCCATTACTAGGCCCATTTCTGATAGGGTTCAACATCGGGGATTTCCTTATGCTTTCTTGTACACTGGTATGGTGATTCAACACCACTTGGGTCACTTGGATTACTGGAGACATCAGATTGATGATCTCAATCAGGTTACATGGTGTCCCTTCCTCGGTTGTGATAGATGGAAGGAGGATGAGGATGAGTTACCATATATGTTCACCCCTCGCTAGATGATTAGGCATACTACCACTACTATTGAGCACTTCTGCTAGCAGAGTTTTGAGATAGTATGTTCGGACACAAGATATGCCTTAGGGTAATGCACTATATGCTCGAGTATAGGCAGAGATATCTTTATGGGGTCCATGTATTGATTATCAGTTTGCATTAGATCAGATTGCGGGTATGACTATTTGTAGATGGGAGATACTGATAGGTATTGCAGATGCAGTGATGTCACATGAGTATGTAGATTGGTGGGCTCACAAGAGGTTTCCTCATTTCACTGATCCAGCTGAGCCTATTCCTAGAAGTCATGATGGTGATAGGGATGATAGACATTAGAGAGGATGAGGACATAGAAATCCTCAGGTTGCACCAGGTAGAGGACAGATGAGATGGGGTCATGACCATGGGGATGCTAGAGATAGACCAGCTAGAGCGCAAGATGATGTAGTTGATAGACAACCTAGAGCATATAGACATGATAGAGCTCATAGACATCAGAGAGCTCAGAGATAGGCATAGATTGATGTATCTAGGAAGATTCCTGGGGGATTGGATCCCTTGGCACAATTAAAAATAGTAGCCTTGGCTCAGCATGATGATGATGTAGCTTAGCAGGATCAGGGGCAGTAGGATGATGGTGCTCCATAGATGCCTCCCCCAGCTCCATAGCCACAGGGTGCATAGGGTGATCGTATTGATGGATTATGTCAAGATATGTAGGTATTGAGGATAGATATGTCCAATATTGTGAGTCATTTGGATCAGGTTGCCTCTTTATTACAATAGCTTGTATCAGCTATGGTTGTTTCGAGACAGGACAGAGCGAGCACTTCTCAGGCTCCTCCTCCTCAGGATGGTAGAGGTCCAGATGGATCTGGTGCTATAGGCTCTTGATTAATCTAGTGACTCATTGATGATGTCCTCTTTGTTTCATATGTCATGTTATCCATTGCTCGAAGCATTTGATGTAGCATTTTGATGACATTATACCTTGATATACTTGATTTGATGATCATATGATGAACACTCTTTTGATGATATATGATGATATACTCCTTGGATCGTCTTGATGAGTTGATTTATGAGATTATCTTTTATGTAGCTATATGATGTTTTATGCATTTATGATTTATGCTATGGATGCAGTTATCTTATTTCATGATATAGATAAATGAGTGCAATGATGTATGGATTTTGATAATATGCTTTTCTATTTTGTTAATGTATGGATGCAAAATGTTTGATGGAAATGCATATGTATGTTCTTATCTTTTTTTGATTTTCAAGTATTTAGATGAATGCAATGCAAACTCTTACTTTATGAATGCATGATATATGAAATGATTTCTTTTCTTTTCTTTTGATATATGAGTAATGAATAATGATTTAATGCTATACATGAATGCAAAGATAATCTCACTTGCGTTGTTTTTAAAATCAAGGATTAGAATGAATGTTTGAATTTGTAATCTTCCCCCATTTCATTGATGTGCCCCCCCTTTTGTCCTTGAAAATTTATCATAAATAAATGCAATTAAATTTCCATGCTAATGCAATGCAATTAATCTAAACATGATAGTGCCATGCAATTAATCTAACATGATAATGCAACCTAAGTGTCACCAGCTTTTAGCAAATAAATGCCATGAGGATAAATTTTCATCATTGAGCATTTTTGGGACCAGAAAGCTAGTACAATCATCACTGACCACATCATGATGATATGAATACTACTTTTTATCACATTTTGGTAACCTCATTTTGAAATTGGTACAACCCTCACTAGTTGGATGACCAAACTATGGGAGTCTGAATACCGGTGTCAATGGATTCAATGTTGCAAGTGGATTTTTGGTATTAAGATATAGAAAATCTAAATAGCCAAGGGATCTGTTTGCGTAAACAAGCAAAGGTCAACTTTCCCTCTTATGAGATAGTCCTCGATGGTTCTTTGACGACCATGTCGTTAGAAAAACTCTCATAAGTGGATGAATCTTCCTCAAAATAGTCACTCAAAGGCAAGAAAAAAATATCACATCTTTATCATGGCTAATCTAGTCGAAACATCCTCGAATAGCTCAAAAGATATGATGAAAAGTCAATTTCATCAAGATTTATCAACAAGAAGATTTCAAGTGTTTTACCATGTTTCATTATTTTGCCAAGAATGAAAGCTTTTGAATGTTTTGCCATGTTTTAGGATTTTCCAACAAGTATTTCCAAGTATTCTGATCTTTAAGATGTTTTTGTCCATTTTAATCCTGAATAATAAAGTCAATGAAGGCTCAAGGATCATGTTGTAGGGTCAAATACTTAGTCTCAATAAACTTTCCTTGCTTCTGAAATTCTAATAAATCTCTCTCTGATGTGATTGATTGTAGCACTTATTGAATCCCTTCAGTACCAAATTTGCAATCTTCTTCTGCCCCCAGAGTATAAATGATCGTTTGACAAACTTAGGGCTGATAGACAATGCAACAATGCGACTAGCCGACTTTATTATGACTGTACAAATGACGGATGCAATGGTGGTTGTACAAATGAGATGGTGGAAATGCAATATGGACATATGTGACTAGGAAAAACAAACTTAAGGGAACAAAAGGTGCTTGTTTACCAAGTTTTCACCATTTGAATGGATCAAGCTCTTTTTTCTATTTTTTTTAAAGCTTTTTACTTTTTTTTGCTACCAAGGTGCCTATTTCTAGGTTTTCACCAAGGCACTTTTTCTCTTTTTTTCATTTTTTTCATTTTTTTTTTGTATCTTTCTCTTTTTTTTTGTATTTTTCATATCATCAAGGCACCTATTTGCTAGGTTTTCACCAAGACAACATCTTTTTTGAATGTTTTTCCTTTCTTCATGCTCAATTTTTCAATGTTTTTTTTTTTTTTTTTGTTTTTCAAATGTTTTTGGTATTTTAAAAATCTCTTTTGAACTATGTACAATAAATATGATGCTCTCTCATCTGATACTCTTTATACTCTTTTTTCTAACTCATGTGTAGAACCTTTTGAGATGAATACTGTTGATGGGTTCTTGTAGCTCCTCTCCTTCACAATCTAATAATTTATAGGTTCCTATGCCAAATGAAGATACTATGATGAATGGGCCAAGCCAATTAGCTTCCCATTTTCCTTTCTTCTCTCTTTCAACCTGATTCTTTGGGTTTTCCCTCAACACTAGGTCTCCTACTTGAAAGACTCTCGGTTTAATATGTTTATTATAGTTCTTTGAGATTCTATTCTCATACACTTTTAGGTGCTCATAAGCTTGTGTTTGATTTTCTCCAAGTAACTCCAACTGTTGAAGCCTAGCTACTCTATAGTCTTCATCTGTGATCAATCTGTGTAATGATACTCATAGAGATGGGATTTCAACCTCTAATGGTAGAACTGCTTCAGCCCCATAGACTAATGAGAATGGCATGGCTCCTATGGGTGTTCTTATGCTAGTTCTATAGGCCCATAATGCTGGATTAATTTGCATATGCCAATCCCTTCCTGATTTATTGACTGACCTTTTCAAAATCTTCAAGATATTCTTATTCATGGCTTCGGCTTGCCCATTTCCCTAAGGGTAATAAATTGATGATGAATGGTGAGTGATATGAAATGTAGCACAAAGTTCATCAACATCCTTATTCTTGAACTATTTTCCATTATTTGTTATTATGGCATGAGGAATACCATATCGGCAGATGATGTGATTTAATATAAACATGGAAATTTGTTTACCTATTTCCATTATCAAAGGAACCGCTTCAACCCACTTAGTGAAATATTCTATTGTGGTTATGATGTGTTTGCGTCCATTTGAAGAAGGTGGATGTATGACACCAATTAGATCAAAACCCCATTGATAGAAAGGCCATGGTGTGACAAATGGGTGTAATTCCTATGCTGGTGCATGTATCATGTTGCCATGATATTGACATTTACTACATGTCTTCACAAAATGGCAAGCATCCTTTTCTAATGTGTTCCAGAAATACCCTAAGTGAAGGATTTTCTTAGCTAGGTTTAGACCGCTTGAGTGTGACCCGCAAATGCCTTCATGAACCTCATGTAAAGCTAACTTAGACTCTTCTTCCTCTAGACATCTAAGTAACGTCCCATCAAAACCCTTATGATACAATGTTTCAGAGAGGATTAGGTAATGGGCTGATTGGTGTATGAAGTTGCATTTTTGAGCTCGGGTTTGGTCTAAGGGTAGTACTTAGTCTTTGAGGTATGTGTATATAGGTTCATACCAAGGGGAGTCATCTCCATGTAATAGGGCAACAATTTGGGTTTCAAGAAGGTTGAGTGCTGGTTTCACCAACTCTTCCACCAAAAACTCATACTTCTCATTTTGATCTAGTTTTTGTAACAAGGAAACCAAGGTGGCCATGGCGTCATCTGCTCTATTTTTCCCTCTAGGAATCTGCTCAAAAGTGATCAAGGAAAAGTATTTCTTCCATCCATCAATCATAGTCTTATATGGCATCAACTTTTCATCTTTAGTGTTATACTCATTATTGACTTGATTGATGATAAGTTGAGAATCTCCATAAATTTGTAACTCTTTGATGTTCCACTCTAAGGCCATTTTGATGCCTATGACAAGTGCCTCATATTCCTCTATGTTGTTTGTGCATAGAAACATAAGCTTGTAGGACTTTGGAATGGTGTAACCTTGAGGAGTGACCAATAGAATGCCAGCACCAGAACCTCCTCAAGTATAAGAGCCATCAAAGAATAACTTCCATGTTTTTGCTTCTATGTTGATAATGGTAGAATCCAAAAATTCCACTTGAATAGTTTGTGTAGAAATCATGGGATTCTCCGCTAAATGATCCACTATTACTTTCCATTTTATTGCCTTTCTATCGACATAATCAATGTCAAATTCATTCAAAATCATAACTCACTTAGCTATTCTACCTGTTAGGGCAATTTTACTTAACAAGTACTTGAGAGGATCAATTTTGGCAATTAGTTTGACCTTATGCAACAACATATAATGTCTCAACTTTTGAGATGCAAACACCACTGCTAAGAAAGCTCTTTCCATAAATGTGTAATTAAGCTCATATTTGATCAAAGTCCTACTTAAATAGTAGATAGCTCTTTCCTTTCCTTGCTCATCTTCTTGTGCTAAAAGCACTCCTAGTGATCTTTCGGTAGCGGATATGTATAGAAGAAATGCTTTGCCCTTAATTGGTGGCATGAGAATGGGTAGATTTATCAAATAAGTCTTCAACAATGTAAAAGCTTGATCACATTCCTCATCCCACATGAATATAGTATCCTTATGTAGCAACTTGGTGAAAGAATGACATTTTTCGGCCAATTGAGAAATAAATCTCCTTATGGATTGAATTTTTCCTTGTAATGATCTCATTTGGCTGATGTTCCTTGGTATGTCCATGTCCAGTATGGCTTTTACTTTCTTCGGGTGCACTTCAATTCTATTGGTAGAAACTATATAGCCTAGTAACTTGACGGATTGGACTCCGAAGGCACATTTCTTTGGGTTTAATCTAACCTTAAATTGCTCCAACCTAACAAATATCTTTTTCAAAATTTGGAGATGTTCTTCTCTTTTGTGGGATTTTGCTAGGATATCATCCACATAGTCTTCTAAGAATGTGTGCATCATGTCATGGAAGATAGTTTTCATGGCCCTTTGATATGTAGCTCCAGCATTCTTAAGGCCGAAGGGCATGACATTCCAACAAAAAGTGCCCCAAGGGAAAGTAAAGGCAGTCTTCTCCTAGTCTTCAGGTGCAATTTTAATCTAATTATACCTGCTAAAACCATCCAATAGGGAATACATGGAATGACCTGCTATTAAGTCAACTATTGCATCAATACTCAGAAGTGGGAAATCATCCTTAGGACAAGCAAGATTTAGATCTCAAAAATCTGTGTATACTCGAATAGATTTGTCATGTTTTGTAACTAGTACAATGTTCGAGATCCATTCAGCATAAGCTATTGCCCTTATGAAGCCTACTTTCAACAATTTTTCTAGTTCTACCTTGACCAAAAGAGCTATGTGTGGGTGCATCTTTCTCAACTTTTGCTTTACAAGCTTAACCCCTGGTCTAACATTCAGATGATGCATTATAAAGTTAGAATCTAAGTCGGGCATGTCGGCATATGACCATGCAAAGTTTATTTTTTGCTCTTTGAAAATTTTTATGAAGTCCTCTCTTTCAAGAGGTGTGAGTGATGTAGCCAAGTGTATAAACTTTGGATCCACTTCCGTACCAATGTTGACCTTTTTTGTTGGTTCTATAAGTATAGGTGACCTTTCTTCCTCATGCTCGGGCAAGGTATCCAATCTCTCTTCCTTTGGTGCCACAGTTGGGTTTTCACCAAAGGAAACATCTTTTATTTTGATTTTTTTTGGTTCTAGTGGTGCCACATAATGGTTTTCAACACTAGAACTTTTCTTTTTCTTATTTTTTTTCATTTTTTTCTTTTGACTAAGAGAATGGACCCCCACTGTGCTCATCATGTCTGTATCAAATTCATTGGTGAAAGAGGGTTCAACCACATTAAGGTATTGGTTTGCTGCTTGGTTGTTTGGAAAGTAAAGTAAGTCATTTGGCTCAGTTTGGTCCCAATCAATGAGATCTAGATGTATCAAAAGTATGGATTCATTGGGTAAATTGTCATCAATAGGGTTTATGGACATGACTTCATTTGAGGGTTCATACATTGTATCATTTAGATCTATGATGTGAGTTTCCTCGAGATGGTCCATGGAAGAAGGGTCAAAATCCCCTTCACTTGAGTCCTCTTCGACTTCTACAGGAAACAATGTGGGAAAAGCCATGAGTGGATTAAACCTAACATTTGAATCTCTCTCCTCCAAAGGCATCCTAAATGTCTCTATCCATGCTTGATTGGTAGGTGCATGCCCTATGTTAATATCTTGGATATTAGGTTCTTCATTGATTTGAACTTCTTGCCTTGGGAATTTTGCATAAGTATGTATTGCAATCACCTCCTTATCTTGACATGATTCATCCGATAGGGTATCCCATTCATAATTTCAAGATTCATCACTATCTCCATCAGATTCTAAGGCATTTATTTGAGGATAAAAATCTTGCATTGGGCTGGAACTTTCACCTTTGTAGTGGTATCCTACTCCAAATTTTTCTTATTTTGCCCTCCAAGTAGGTTCAATGGGTTCTAATAACCCTCTATTCCTTTGGCCTAAGGGTCCTCTTCCCTTGTATCCCATCTTTTGCATAATCTCAAAACCTTTCCCATATTTCTAGGTATGTATATTAACATGCTGAATGCATTCCATGGGAGTGTTTGAGGTATTTTCTTCATCGTGATAGAGCCATTGAAGTACTTCATTTTCTTCCTTGTCAAATGCTGCTTTATCACTTTCTCTAACGAAGTGAGAGTTGTACTTGTGAGGCAAGTGTTCTTTAGATGGTTTTCCATGTGTCCTTGGAGACATGGACATGTCAAATAGGGAAACAGAGTATTCCCCTACTCCTTTTGAACTAATTTTGCACTGTTTGTCAAATGCCTCCATCATCTTATCCATTTTCTTATAATTTTCCTTTTTAGCTTCATCTTTTTCTTCTCTAGTAGGTTTATAGTATACTATCTCTAACTTAGTAGTTTGATATGAAACCTCATTAATAATTGGACCCTCGTAGATCACCTTTTCCTTTCCCTTAGTTGATGTCATTGAGCTAGCTTGAGGAGGATTTTGAGTAGCATTTAATGTTATGACCAGATCATCCATTTTTGTATTTTCAATGGTGGCTCTTTGAATGATTCCTTCCCGGTTATGTGGAATAAATAGCTCATGAAGGGGTTTGAGTGCATTACAACATTGGAATGGGTTTGAGTCCCCTCCCACCGTGATTTCTTCACCCATGTACAAAAATTTGATGCATTGGTGGTATGTGGATGGGACTACTTGCATCTTGTGAATCCATGGTCTCCCCAAAAAAATATTATAAGTTAACTTCATGTCCAATACTTGGCAATTGGTGTCTTTCTTGACTGATCCTACTTGGATGGGCAACACGATCATGCCTTTAGAGGCCGTTTCAGCTTCATCATAAGCTTTAATGGTGATTTTTTTTGTAGGGTCAATGCAAGACTTGGACAACCCTAAGGATTTGATGAGACTTAGTGTACAAATATTAAGGCTAGCTCCTCCATCAATCAGGGCTCTTTTGACTCTATGCCTTTCTATTAGGACCTCTATATGCAATGGTAGATTTTGAGGATGGGTTATAAACATGTCATCTTGATCAGAAAATGAGGGACAATGAGGTGCCACAAGATGACCTACCATATTTTGGAACTTTTCTTCTCATGAGCATTTTTGGATTTGATTGTGTTAATTTTTGGCATTAATGTTTCAGATCACACTCCGTGATCCATCATCAGGAAAGAGAGAATGCAAGAATCATGATTCTTGCATTCTCTCTTTCTTGATGATGGATCATGGAGTGTGATCCGAAATGTTGATGCCAAAAATTAACACAATCAAATCCAGAAATGCTCATGAATTGTTAATATGGATTGTGGAAATCTGATATCACTAACTTTTCTTCTTCTAAGTTAGTAGGAACATTTGTCTCTACTAGAGCTTTTTCCAAAATGTCCTTATGATTCAGGGATAACTTCAACAATTCTAAGATAGATATTTGTGCTGGAGTTCTTTGCAATTGATCAACCAAGCTATAAGGTTTTTTTGCTATAGAAGGTTGCTTAACCACGATGTTGGACTATGGAGTGCTAATGACTTTAGGAGCAGCTCCTTGTAGAGTCATTCTAGAATTCTTCCCTCTTGTAATGACATTTGATGCCTCTTTTCATGGCTGCTCATTAATTATTATAGCATTCACAATGTTATCATAAGGTGGTGCAAAGTTAAGATTATTGGCACTTTGTTTCTTGCCATTAGATGACTCCCCTTGATCACGTTTGTAGAAAGGTTGTTTGAATGTTGTATGATCTTCATTGTTTGGAGGTCCGTCAGTGGTGATCATGCCATTATCAATTAAATCTTTCACTACATTCTTTAGTTGCAGACATTCATTTGTTGTGTGTCCTTGAATTCTATGGTACTCACAATGGCTATTGGCACTCCACCAACTAGGCTTATTATTTGGCTCATAAGGCTAAATTCTGGGTAAAGTAATGACATTATTAGCCATGAGAGTCTTTAATTCCTTTTCAAGGGGTTAACCCAAGGGTGTGAAGTTCTTTTGAGGGGTTGGCCTCAAATATTTATCAAATTTAGTACTCCTTGAATTATCTCCTTGATTTCCATTATTGGTATGGTTGTTGTTGGATGGTGCATTGAGAAGTTGATTGGTATTATTCACTTGATTAGGTGTCCTTGTAAGAGAAAAGGGGACCACCTTCAAGTTGCTAGATTCAACTACTCCATCATTCACAATTCCCTTATTGTTGTTCTTATAACAACTGTTACTATTGAACCAATTATTCTTTTGATTGTTGCCATTGTTGGAGTTGTTCTTGTTATCTTTGTACAATTTGAGTTCTCCACTTTTGACTAGCACTTCCTCCATTGTTACTCCATTTTCAATTAGATCTTGAAAGGTCTTTGGACATTGCATTCATAATCAATAGTTCAACTCATTGCTTAAACTATTTATGAAGATATCCATCTTCTCTTTTTCAAGCACACTTCTAGGATATCTTGCAAAAACTGTCCTCCACCTTTGTAGAAAGTGAGGAATGCCTCTCCATCCTTTTGTTTAGTGTTACATAATTTTATCATCGTGACATCATGTTTAATATTATATGAGTAATGGGCCATGAATTTCAAAGCTAGCTCCTTGAAGGTCTTAATGCTGGAGGGTAACTTAGAAAAACACTCCATAGCCATGCCTCCTAAGCTCCATAGAAATAATCTCATTAAATATGTTGTATCATGCATGAACTCTAAGCTCAATGCACAAAACTCCCATAAGTGATCTTGGGGATTTGTCGTTCCTTCATAATTATCATACTTGGGGAACACAACATTGATTGGGAATGGCACCATAACCAAGCTTTTATCAAACGGGAATGGACACAATGCTTCTATGGAAAAAGGATTAGGAGCCCCACTTTGCTTAATGTTGTCCAATTGCATTTGAAACATATTGAATTTCCTGTTCATGATGTCTAAGGTACTTTCCTCAACTTCTGGTGCTTTGAGTTGGTTGACATCGTAGTCACGATGTAGTTTGAGACCTTTTTGTGCTAAGTCCATGAAGTGTTTTTCTCTATCTCTATCCATTTCCTTTTCCATGAGCTTTCAGAAATAAGGACATTGGATAGCCTCACTAAATTTTTCATCCATGGCATCTTCTATCGTTGCTTCAGTGCGAGTTTGGTCAATACCTTGAGCATTTTGATTTTCTCCTCCATTGTTGGTATTGCCTTGGTTAGTAGTGTTGCCCTGGTTATTTATATCATTTCCCCCATTATTGGCATCACCCTGGTTAGTAAGATCAATACCACTATTATATTTTCCACCCAAACCACCATAATACATCATGTTGTCTTCTACTTCTTGTTCGAGTGACTTTTGTGGTATTCTAGGAGTGGTAGATTCTTCTCCTGGGTAAGGGAGTTCTTGGCTTAAGTATGTTCCATCAGCTTGCAAGGTTTTCTTGATATAATAAGATCTGGTAAATGCAGGCATGAACCTTGAAGAACAAAAGTTAATATCACATGGGGTCTAATCCTTTGTCAAATTTTAAAAATATATACAGAACAAGATTTTTGACCAAACTGAAAGCCTGAGCTGTAAAAACATGGAAAAGGGTACTCAAATATGTTCTTAATATTTTTTGACTCCCCCTGCAAGTACTCTTTGTTTTCCCTTTTTGATTTTTGGATGTCACTGAACCAAGCATAGGCGTGACTGAAACTTTTTAAGGTGTGCACTGGTTTCTTGTTAAGTGATACTTTGTAGGTTACCAGGTGAGACTTTATTATTGCCAGGCGGGTTTTCAAATTTTCCAGGCATGTTTTAAATTTTTCAAAGTGTGACTTCAGTATGTCTACATGTGTTTAAATAAGTCACAAGCGTGACTGAACCTCTGATAGGTGAGTGTGTTTCATGCATAGGTGGCACTTCTCTGACCAAGGTATAAGATTTTGAATTTTTAAAATGTGTAAGATTAGTCTTTGGAAATTTATGTGTTTGAAAATTAAAAAACAAGCACAACACACACATCACTTTGTCATCATGTCCCTAAAAAACATTCTAATGTGTATGTTCTCTGATGTTTTTCACAAGTATATCAAAATAAAGAATTCCAAATAGCCTACCTAAAGTCAATTTTGGCTTGTAAACATGGCTCTACAAGGTGGCTTTGCTATTTTACCAGGTTTTTATAAATATTCCATTCAAATAGAATTCAATCTCTCAATCCTCCAAGGAGGCTTCCCACATGCACTGAAGTACAATTTTGTGCAATCCGTTAAGACTACTAGAGGAAGGTTGAAAAATCAAAATCCATTTGTCATGCACCCCATTAAGGATACATGTGTTTCATTTTATAGTGGGTCGGATTCCCGTGGCAAAAGTGAGTGTATCCCACTTCAAGCTGTCCCTCTCACTGGCCTCATTAAGGAAAACTCAGGAGGTGAGCTCACTAAATCTCTATTTTAAATAACATGTTCATGGAAAGCAATGAAATGGAATCAAGGTTAAGTGTTTGGGAATTTGGTTCACCTAAAAGGTGAAGAGCATATCCCTAACTTTCCCTTTTCTTCCCAAACACTTCAAGCAATTTATTGTTCTTTTTCAACCTCTTGACAAGGAGGTTCTTAAAATTTAAATCTTTGGATAAATTCCCTCCTTATTAAAGCTAGATTCAAATGAAATGCTGCAATTTAAGGGAATGCAAGCTTGATCAAGTAAAATACCTTTCCTTGTAGCTAGCAAAAGGCTAGTGATGTAGGGGCATCTCTGATGCATGACCAAAACCATTTGATAGCAAGAGGTTGCCATGACATCAAGGAATCAAATCCTAGCAATTGGAGCATAAGAAGTCAAGGAGTCAAATCCATGGAGTCACCTTGGAGCCTTGTGATGAAGGATTGATTAAAGGTTTAAGATGTTTAGTATTTATGTTTTCTTGTTTGTAATAAAGGTTAAAGGATTGATTACCATCTCCTTGTAACCCATCCACATGTATGGACTAAGACCTTGGTATTGTTATAAGCCTTGGCATCTTTTGAGTCCTTGGGTGAAATGAGTTTAATAGGTGTCTATTACGTGTTCTAAGAGTTTTGAGAAACAAAATCTTTTAAAATAAGGTTTCTAACATTCCAAATCATATTTATTTCCTTACCGGCAACAAATTACAAAAAGATGTAATGCAGCTTTAAAAGTTGCTAAGCACATTTTGTTTTTGTTTTTGTTAAATTGCTACAACCATATAATGGTTGATCCAACCATCTGCAGGGCCTATTTGAGGCTTCATTTGGTCGAAGAAAGACAAGGAACCTTTGATGTAAACATTTGGCTTTCAAAACCAATTAAAAACTGTCTGTTTCAGTGCTATTTCCTGTGTTTTCTTGTTACAGTACGGTGTACAGACGCTTGGAGCATGTGTGGAAAGGTCTAAAAGTTGAATTAGGTTTATCACATGCTTTGAGATTTTATTTGACTCCACCAAGTCACTTTGTATAAGAGTTATTGCATTTTGTTGTTCACTGCTCTGTGAAACCCTTATTTTCAAGGTTTGATTGCTTTTATGGCCATAACTTGAATCTTGACCATGGAAACTTCTTCATTCTTGGAAAGATGAGAGTTAGGGTGATGTATTTTAATATTGCAAAAGCTTTGGAATAGGGTGTTAAGTCTGTGGGTTTTGGGAGTAGGCCCTAGTTCAAGAAACTTAGTGTTCTTGACTAGAAAATTGATGGATTGTGAAAAATCAGAGATTAGTGGTAAGTGAAGGACCCCAAAGTTTGGTGAATCTTGATCTATAGAGCATGATGGAAATACCCAAACCTTGGTTCTAATTTCATGAACCCATTTTCAATTACTTTGTTAAGAAACCCACACCTAAAAGCATGCATTAGGTCTGCGGACTCAATGAAGAAATTGATGTGCAGGAGTGAGACCAGGATCTGAGTTTTGGAGGATAGTTAGAAAAAAAAAAAGGGTATTCAAAAACCATATAATGTCATTGGGTCATTTGGCAATTTGCAGAGTTATTGGAGCAAAGCAAGTTTCATAGACCTACTAGAGCCACTAGGCCATTTTGCTATTTTGATGCCTTGGGCTGTTAGGACCAAAACCAATGCTTGTTTCTTGTTATTTGGATGATGTTTAAGTGGTTTCTAAGTCTTGTTGTAGGGAGTAAGGTCTGGAACCTTAAAAGAATCATTTGATCAAATTCAGGGCACTTGTCCCTAAAGAGAAAACTGATCTTGTATGAGTTTGAGTATAAAAGTGTTGTGTAATCCTTGGAATCTTCAAATAAATTTTTATTGCAGAGTTTAAACATTCCCATATAAGAATCAGAGCCTAGTTGATTGGATTGGGTCATTGAACAACTTAGAAGTAGGGTGGGTAATGAACCATGTTTCCTTGTTGACCACTCTGCATCAGCTAGGGGCATTTTTGAATCATTAATTTTTATCTTATTTCCACCCACCTAGTGGCGATCGTTCTAGCTCCCTCCTCCAACAAATTACTCCAACACAAAAAATTCACAATGAGGGGAAACCAAAATTTGAATTTAACAACACAAAGATTTTAAGTAAATGAAACTTTGGAGCACTTTGTTTGCATTTTTATCAATTTGAGCTTAAGGATCAAAAATCCAATTTAATGAAACAAATTTATGCTTGTAAGCTTCAATCACAACAATGTATTTTTCATGTACCTTAACGTCTTCATCCAATGTTGATTCAAGAATGGCCTTGGTATGTGCTTGATTTTCCTTCTTGATTCTTTTAGCCAACGCTTTTCCCTCTTTATTGAACCTAGTTTCTGGCTTTTTCACTTTCAGATGCTTGCTCATTTACTGTTAAAAAGTATAAATAGAGAGTTATATATTGACATTTATCAATTTAAACACCAAAATAGACAACAGACACCAGGCGACATCATCCAGCTAATAGGCATGATTAAACTATTTACCAGTGTAACTTTGATAATAACGAGCATCACTTTATATGGCTCAAGCATTACTTGATGCAAAAGCATCCTGGGTTAAAGAGCAATCTTGCATCACCCAAAAATATTTCTATTTTTGTATTCAATAAAGGCTATCTTGTGCAGAGCTACTATTTATGGAAACTTGCTATTTTTAGTAAGTTGGTCATAAATCTCATAATGTTCTGATTTTACATGTGGAGGTTCATCTCAGTTATATTAGCTTGCCAGCAAAGTTTCATGGCTAGACCAGGTCTAGTTTTGAAGATATTGAAGATTTTCATTATTGGCAGCAGGGTACAGAAACTTTGAACTCAATTTCGAAGGCTTTAGAGGCCCCAGATGAGGTCAAAAATTTGGGTGACAGGTGCTTGCATAGGTCAAGCTTGTAGAGCACTTCGTGGCATTTTTAAAATGGGGTTATAATAGTCAATTGGGTCAACTGGTGATGACTTATGGTCTCCCGAAGTTGGGTCACTTGAAATGGCAGAAAATAATTTTCCTTCAAAATTTTTGTTCGGGTTTCAAAAGTTATTTTGAGCCGACTTTGATGTAATAAATTGAAAAATAAAATAATTCTAAGTTTGGTTGGCCCTTAGGGCTAAATTTCTAGAACCTTCTCAGGTGGTGGAAAATGCCTATATAAAGCAAGCCTGTAGTATTGTCTACGACAGTTCTGGGTAGTAGATCTAGGTATTGATTTGAGGCTTTGTCCTATAGAATATTGTAAGGGAATGCCCATGTGGCTTTGCATATTGTAATTCCACATTTGTGGAGATAATAAGAAGCCAATTTTTTGTTCTTGCATATTGTTGTTGTTTCTTTGTTTCTGTTATGTGTTTGTGGTATTAAGGGGAGCATCCTTCATCAAGTGGTATCAGAGCAGGAGTTCTTGAGTGTGTAAATAGATCGTCGACTATGAGACAATTTGCACCAGGACCGTGATTAGGGTTTTAGCACGTATTGTGAAAATGCCTCCATGAAGGGAACATGGCGGAAGAGCTAGTGTTGTAACACCTGAGGTTAGAGCACTCCAAAGACAAGTGTGAGCATTGCAAGAGGAGATTCATAGAGGAATAAATCTTAATGTCAGAGATGAAAGTGAGGATGAAGCCGAAGAAGAAGATCAAGAAGGAGAAGTCAAAGTTGTGAACCAGGAGGAAGAAAGACTTTTTCGAGGAGCCATTTCCAAGATCGGAAAAAGACTTAAGATTGAGGTTCTTGCATTTTCAAGAAATCTTAACCCAGAAGAATTCATCGACTGGATCAATGAATGTGAAGAATATTTTGAGTATGAAGATATTGAGGATCCTAATAGGGTCAAATTTGTGAAGGCCAGACTGAAAGGTCATGCGAAGATCTATTGGCAAGAGATTCAATTGGAGAAAAATAGAAGAGGGAAAGATAAAATCACAAGATGGGATCAGATGGTGGATAAATTATAGTGACAGTTCATCCCTGTTGATTATGAGCTTGACCTACTGAAGAAAATGCAAAGTTTGAAGCAAGCGGGATGATTTGTTCAGGAGTATATAGAGGAGTTCTATCGAATCCTCATTAGAACAGGCCATGCAGAAGCTGATAAGGAGAAAGTTGCTCATTACCTTAATGGGTTGAGGCCCAACATTTAGGACGAGTTGAATCTGGTTCGAATGAAGAGTATTGAAGAGGCATACCAATTTGCCTTAAAAGTAGAGGAAAAGTTGAACAAGAAGTTTGAGAGCAGACAAAATGGAAGAGGTCACGGTCGATGATCTGGTGGATGGTCATATGATGCTGAAATGAAGATTCAAAAAAGAAGGATGAGGCTAGTAGCAGTCAAAATAAGAGAGGAAACAATTCCAATCATTTCCAAGATCAGAACAATAGAGATCAGAGAGGAAGAGGAAGAGGACAAGGTTCAGGAAGAGGAGGCTTTTGTGGAACATGTTTTCACTATGGAGAAGAAGGTCATAGGGCATTTGAATGTCCTCAATGCCAAGGATAGATTGGAGGAATGAAGGCCAGGCAAGAGTTGGACATGTAGATGAAGATGCCCAATCATCAAATTCAAAAGATGCTGAAAGAGGAGAAATGCTAATTAACAGAAGAGTCTCGCTGAGTGGTGAGAATGAACCTGAACAAAGGAGGAGCCTATTTTGCACTAGATGCAAGTGTGAGGGAAAATACTATGATGTGATTATTGATAGTGGAAGCACTAGCAATTTGATGTTAAAAGAGATGGTGACAAAGTTGAAGCTCAAGAGATAGAAACACCCACATCCATATCAGATTGCCTGGGTGCAGGATGACCATAAGGTCATGGTCAGTGAACAGTGCCTAGTAAAGTTCAAGATTAGTGGGTACCAAGATGAGGTACTATGTGATATCATATCTATGGATGCATGTCATATGTTGTTGGGTAGACCATGGCAGTTTGATAGATGTGTTGTACATGATGGTCATGTGAATACCTATTCCCTGACAAAAGATGGAGTGCGACATAAGCTAAAGCCATTGAAGGAGACCAAAGAAAAGGTATGTGGTAATGCAAGAATAACATTTTTTGATGGAAGAAAATTTCTAGATGGTATGAGGCATGAGCATGTGTGTTTTGCTTTAATTCCAAAAGCTGGTGAAGAAGAAGTAGAGGATGTACCTGTAGAGGTTGCAAATTTGTTCAATGAGTTTCAGGATATTGTATCTGATAATGTACCTGATGGATTACCACCAGTAAGGAAGATCAGTCATTAGATGGATTTTATTCTAGGAGCTAGTTTTTCAAACAAGGTAGCACATAGAATGACACTAGCAGAAAGTGAAGAGTTGAACAGACAAGTACATGAGTTATTGCAAAAGGGGTTGATTTGAGAGAGTTCGAGTCCCTGTGTTGTATCAGTGGTATTAGCAACAAAGAAGAATGGAGAATGGAGGATGTGTATAGATTCTAGAGTAATAAATAAGATCACAAACAAGTACAGGTTTCCATTGCCATGAATGGATGATATTATGGATTGTTTGAGTGGAGTTGTGTATTTCTCAAAGATAGATCTAAAGAGTGGATATCACCAGGTTTAGATTAGAGAAGGAGATGAATGGAAGACTTCCTTCAAGACAAAGGAAGGACTATATGAGTGGTTAGTCATGCCTTTTGGGCTAACCAATGCACCAAGCACTTTCATGCGGCTCATGAACGAGGTTCTGAAAGAATTTTTGGGTAAGTTTGTCATTGTTTACCTAGATGATATTTTGATCTTTAGCAAGACATTGGAGGAACATATGATGCATATTCATATGGTGTTTGAGAAGTTGAGAGATGAGAAATTATTGATTAATTTGAAGAAGTGCAATTTTGTGAAGAAAGAGTTAGCGTATTTAGGATTTGTAGTTTCAACAGAAGGTCTAAAAATGGACCCAGAGAAGGTACAGGCTATCCTTGAATGGCCTACTCCAAGGAGTGCTACCGAGGTAAGATCATTTCATGGTCTAGCTAGATTTTACAAAAAATTTATCATAAATTTTAGTAGTATTTGTGGTCCCTTGAATGAAATAATGAGAGGGGATAGAAAAGAGTTCAAGTGGACTAATGGGGTAGATAAGAGTTTTAAACTATTAAAATAGAAAGTTACAGAATAACCTATTTTAGCACTTCCATATTTTAATAAGGTGTTTCAAGTAGGCTGTGATGCTAGTGGTACTAGAGAAGCCTTGGGAGGATATCAGTATGGACTTTGTTCTTGGTTTACCAAGGACACAGCGGGGACATGATTCAATTTTTGTGGTGGTTGACAGATTTTCAAAGATGGCACATTTTATTCCCTGTAAGAAGACTAATGATGTTGTTCATGTAGAAGAGTTATTTTTCAAAGAAGTAGTGAGACTACATCATTTGCCAAAGAGTATAGTTTCAAATAGGGAGACTAACTTTGTTGGATATTTCTAGCGTACATTGTGGAAGAAGTTGAAGAGAGATTTGAAATTCAGTTCATCACATCATCCACAGACTGATGGACAAATAGGAGTTTGGGAAATTTACTGAGATGTTTGGTTGGGGATAAGCCAACAGGATGGGATTTGATTTTACCATAGGCAGAATTTACATACAATAATTCTGTCAACAGGAGCACTAGTAAATCACCATTCCAGATTGTATATGGGAGTAGTCAAAGAAATGCATCTGAGTTGAGAAAGATAGATAAAGGAGAAATAAGTAGTTCTGACGGTGAGGATTTTTCAGAACATTTCAAGAACATCCATGAGGAGGTGAGGAAGCACATTACCAAGATGAATGTGTAGTATAAGGCTAAGGTAGATGAGAAAAGGAGGCATAAGGAATTTAAGGTTGGAGATGAAGTCATGGTTCATTTACAGAAGGAAAGATATCTAGTTGGTACATATAACATGTTGAAAATGAAAAAGTTTGGGCCATGCAGGATATTGAAGAAGCATGATTCGGGAAATGCATGTGAGGTAAAATTACCTACTGAGCTGAATATTTCACTAGTGTTTAACATTTCAAATCTAATAGAGTATCATGAAGGAGGTGTTGAAGATGAGGTTACAATAACACAGTGGAGTATTCCAACAACCAGTTGAGATATCAAAGAGATTGAAGACATACTAGATAGTCATGTTGGCAGAAGCACAAGGAACAAGACATATGAAGAGTATTTGGTCAAATGGAAAGGATGACCTGTTGAAGATTCATCATGGCTAACAAAGGAGGAGGTTGACCATCTTGGTTTTCCTCTACACACCTAAGATGTGACGGGGTCACTTCTCAAATTACCCCGAGTGTCTAATGCAGGAGTATCCCGGGTGTAAAGAGAAATCTTGCATCACCCAAAAATATTTCTATTTTTATATTCAATAAGGATTATCTTGTGCAGAGCTGCTATTTATGGAAACTTTCTATTTTTAGTAAGTTCATTATAAATCTCAGAATGTTCTAATTTTACATGTGGAGGTTCATCTCAATCATATCATCCTGCCAACAAAGTTTCATGGCTAGATTAGGTCTAGTTTTGAAGATATTGAAGATTTTTGGTATTGGTAGCAGGGTACAAAAACTTTGAACTCAGTTTTGAAGGCTTTAGAGGCCCTAGATGAGGTCAAAAATTTGGCTGATGGGTGCTTGCACGAGTCAAGCCTGTAGAGTGTTTCGTGGCATTTCTGAAATGGGGTTATAATAGTGAATCGGGTCAACTGGTGATGACTTATGGTCTCCAGAAGTCGGGTCACCTGAAATGGCAGAAAATAATTATCCTTCAAAATTTTTGTTCAGGTTTCAAAAGTTATTTTGAGCCAACTTTGATGTAATAAATTGAAAAATAAAATAATTCTAAGTTTGGTCGGCCCTTAGGGCTAAATTTTTGGAACCTTCTCGGGCGGTGGAAAATGCCTATATAAAGAAGGCCTGTAGTATTATCTAGGGTAGTTCTGGGTAGTAGATCTAGGTATTGATTTGAGGCTTTGTCCTATAGAATATTGTAAGGGAATGCCCATGTGGCTTTGCATATTGTAATTCTGAAAGTTTGTAATTCCACATTTGTGGAGATAATAAGAAGCCAATTTTTTGTTCTTGCATATTGTTGTTGTTTCTCTATTTTTGTTATGTGTTTGTGGTATTAAGAAGAGAACCCTTCATCATTACTCAAAGTTATACAGGCATGAACAGTTTATACAGAGGCGTGAACAAAGCTTAAAATTGCACAAAATATTTAATGCTAAGCGACATGTTAACAATTCTAAGCGATAAATTTCATTGCAAAAGCATGACTAAAACTATAACATGCGAAGCAAAGCGTCAACTTAAGTGATAGAAAATTGAAGCAAGGTGATACTCCCTGAGTCACAAGCGTGACTATGAACCATAAAGGCTGAAGGCTTTGTCATGGGAAGTGCAGATCTCCAGCTAGTAGGTGTTAATACAGAGCTCTTAGGTGACAGAGAACTGACTATAAGCATGATTCAACCTCTTGTAAGCGTGACTTTTGCAGTTTCCTACAAGCAATTCATGAAAAATAGAATATCCAAGCATGTAAATAAAGATGAAAATGATGAAGTGAGGCTTAGAGCCCCACAGTGGGTGCCATTTGTGTGATGAAGTTACTCACCTGCATGAAATTAAGATCTACTAACATCAATCTAATCAAATACAATGCAAATATAACTAGAATTGAAATTATAACCCATATTATCCCATGGATCTCTAGATAGAAGTGGTAAGTGAAGCTCTCAGCTACAATCCTCACTAGTGACACCTCTAAAACAAGAAATGATGCTGCTACCATGCTTATGCTATGCTTCTAAGATGATTCTCTCAAGAATGATGAAATTATGATACTGAATGTTTAAAAATGCTCAAATTGCTCAAATTGCTCTTAGAAATGATCTCAATTGCCTATAGTAACAATGCTATGCAAATGAAATTCCAAGATGGAAATGCTCTCCAAAATGCCTCATACTTATAGTAATTTCCCAAGGGTAGGGGGTGGAGTGAAGTAATCATGGTTATCCCATGGTTGAGTCAAAAACTTTGCTTTGTTCATAAATGAGGGGACAAATGAGGGGACAAGCCTTTAAATGGTTTCAAATCTTTGGACAATTTAAATGTTTGAGTGATTTATGTCCTTTTGTTCTCAATTCTCATTGGTTGATCACTTTATTGAAAGAAAATAGGATTTATTAAATTCAATTAATTAACTAAATTTAGCCATGGAAGGGTAATAGGTTCATTTTGATTTTTGATCAAACAACTATACAATTAATTGATTAAAATCAATTATATATTGTTTTTGTCCCTTTTAAGCTTCAATTTAACCATTTAACATCATTATTTAATAATTCCTTTATTTTAATTGATTTTGTTCAACTTTATTTAATTATGTCTATTTTATTGATTTTTGATCCATTTATTGATTTTATTGCATTTTGAAAAGTACTTGTCCAATTTTACGTGTCTACAATGCCCACACCTACTATTTATCTAGAGTCCACACCACCTCCTGGGCCTAGTAAGATACCTAAGAGGAAGAAGAAGACTAACGCAAGTCACCCATCATCAAGGACAACAAGAAGAAAAGGCACAAACACTCAAGCACCTTCTGAGGTAGGTTTTAGACCGAATCTTGAAGTGTTGAGAACTAGGGTAATAGATGAAGGGATAATTGATCAAATTGCTAAGTTCTATAATAAGTATCATGAGATTGATAAATAAAAAATCCATAGTATGATTATCAAGCACATGATTAAGTTCAAGAGGATAGTTTTGGAACTTAAGAGAGTCATTCCAGATAATGTATAGAACATTTTGGATTCTTTGAAGAGACAGGCTATAGAAGAAGACTTTAGGATAAGGGAAAAGACATTGGATGATAACCTCCTTGTATGTTCTGTTGAAGAGAAAACATTGTTATTGGATTTGGTGAAGCCTCACCTAAGAACCAAGCTAAGAACTTTGCTAATTATGAATAATGACTATGAGCTAGTTGCGAAGGAAATAGAGAAGGCATTTGAGAGAGTGTTCTTGGAAAGACACATGTATCCTCCTACTACACCTGCAACCCAACTACCATCTAAGCCAAAAAAATAATTTGATATCCCCTATGCACCTATGATAGGTCCACATGATTCTACACCCACAGTGACAACACCTATTGAAGCAATGGAGTCTGCACCCATGCCTGAAACAAAATATGACACTATCATAATTGATAATGTTGAAATATCAATGGTGGCAACAAATAATGAACTAGATAAGTGTGAGGAAGCATTTGTGAGCACTAAGGAAGTAGAGAGTCTATGCACTGATGATTCATCTAAATAGAAAGAATAAGTTTAGATTGAAGACATAACTGGACAAGAAGAAGAGAAGGAAGATGAACCTACAGATGAGCCCTCTGTTGAAATACTAGTGAAGGTAAAGAGTGAAGTTATGGACATCACACTCCTTGCCCCTAAGCCCTCAATGTCATTGTTTTCAAGTTTAACCCCTGATACAACAAGTTTAGATTCATGGGGAGAAGAAGACCTGATGAAGATCAGTGTGCTAGCAATGGAGAAAGCAAAAGAGAAACAAGTAATGAGGAATCCATTATTTGTAGAATCAGTAAGCATACTGAATAGTCTACTACCTGAGGATAAGAAAGTATCAAGTGTACATTCAGTGGATGATGTTAGCACCATCTTGACATTCTTTGAATCAAATTTCTCAAGTCTTGAGGAATCAACACTGCAGAAGAGAAATTTCTCAAGAAGAGGCTGAATGAATTGATAGGTAATTTTGCACTTGACCTCAATTCTCTTAAGGTTGGTCAAGCTATGTTAAAGGAGGTAGTAGCAAAAGGAAGGAAGATAATTGATGATTGTATGAACAAGGAAAAACTCACATTAGACCTTTCAAAGATTATTTAGGAAGTTGAATCCCTGATGGTAGTTGTGAGAAAATCAGTAGAAGACCCCTCCCAAGATATCAACATGTGTAATAATGTCTATCAAGGTCAAATAGACAAGATTGAGAAGGAAAAGAAAGAGATAGCTAAGATAAGGGCTAGGAAAGCATAGTTAAGGAATGCACTTGCGCCCTCATTGGTTGTGGGTGAACCCACAATAGTGGGTTACACTTTTTGGGAGGAATGAATTTGGCCCAAAAAGAGAATTCGGCCCGAAATTCCTTAATAGCTTTCAATAGAAACTATGAAAAACTTTCAATCGTAAGTACTGTAATACGCCAAAATTGGCACCTTACAATTCTAATCAATTTTGGTGCATTCCTTCAAATTTCTACATCATCAAAGTCCTATTGTACTAGGCAATTATGTCTCCTAATTGACTTTATTTGACTAGGTGTCAAATGAAAAAAACCCTAAATTTGCATTAATCATAGACTATATTTAATTCCTAAATATTTGACATTTATTGGGTAAATAATCCCTATGATTAATTAATTTAATCCTATAGTCCTAAGTGTTTTAAATTAAATTAATTCCACCCCCTTTAGCCAATACACATCAAAGGAATTAAATATTATTTGGTTATTTGAATAAACATCTTTCTTTAGATTTAATTATTCAAAATAACTTGAAAACCCACCCACATGGCAATATTCATTCATTTAATTAAATAATTCATCAATTTGTCTCACCTTCCTCCATGGAGATGAAGAGTTCTTTTCAAGAAACTCTTCATCCTTCTCCTGGGCTCTTCTATATTATGAACCTTCTTTCCTTCATTTTTGTTAACAATGAATAGCTATGATTAGATAATTTTATATTAATATTCTATATTAATATATATATACTTGATAATATTGCATATTTATGTATATCTAATATTATCAATATACTTATATATATATATATATATATATATATATATATTTAATAATATAACTAAGCCTTATATATATATCGATCTGCACTATTGATGTGATATGATATTATCATATCAATAATACATATTGTTAATATGTATTATTGATACGATAATACATACCAATTAATATCGACTGCTATACCAAGTACCGACTATGATATATATCGGATGCCATATTGACTGTTATGCATATCGGCCACCATACTGACTGTTATATATATATATATCGGATATTGTATGCAATATGTTATATGATTGTTAATTCATATAACATACTGCACGGTATACATATCTTACAATATGTATATCGTGCAGTATGTTACCCGTGGCTTATATAATACAAAAACATACGATACTGCACTTTACATATATCATAGTTACAATATATGTAAAGTGCAGTCTTTAATATTCGATTATCGGTAAAGGTAATTTGTTATGAAAGGGCATCGGTATTGAAGGGACGTGACTCATTTATGAGTCACGTCTCCTTCTATGTGCAAAGACATATATATATTGATAAATATTTTTGTATTTGAGAGGAATTATATACAGCAGGTTTGAATAAGGATTATCATATACAAAAATCAGGAAAAATAATAATATAAAACTAAAGTTTATTGTAATTTCACATGGTATCAGAGCCAGGTTCTGAAATTTAAAGAAATTTAATAAACTTAAGATATTATAAAATGGCAAACATGATCAGATTTGAGGATAGACTTGCAGGGGCTGATAACTTCCAATCATGGAAGATAAGAATCATAATGCTGCTAAAAGAGAATAAAGTTGAAACTTTTATTAAACCAGACAAGGTTAAGCCAGAAGCGGAACCCGATCTATCAAATTGGAATGAAGGGAACGACAAAGCTATGAAGATAATTATCGATGGGGTCAGAGATCATATTGTACCAATCCTATCCAAATATGATAAGGCGTATGAGATGTACAAGGCATTGGAGAAAACATATGAAATAAATAATGCTAGCAAGAAACTAGCTTTGAAAAGAGAAATGAACCAGATTAGTATGAATAAGAATGAGAAAATAAATGCATACTTTCTAAGGGTATCAGCATTAAGAGATCAACTTTCACTACTAGGCCATGAAATTGATGGAAAGGAACTAGCCTTAATTGCTCTAGATGGACTACCTGAATCTTGGGAAACCTTTGTTGCTGGTATAAGTGCTAGATCCAAGTTTCCAAAATTTGATCGATTAAGAACAGATTGTCTTCAAGAAGAATCAAGGTTAGATAAAAGAGGATTAAAGAAAAAGATCAATGATGAAGAAAATCATGCACTAAATGTAAATACTCACAAGAAGAAGAAATTCAAACATTTCAGAAAGAAGAAATTCAATACGGAGTATCCCAAAAGAGACCTATCTCATGTTAAATGCTTTAGGTGTGACAAACCCGGACATGTTGTAACAAATTGTCCTTACAAGAATCTTCAAGCCTCTTTTACCAAATCCAAGAAGAAGCCCAATGAAGAAATCAAGAAGGAGCAATTTGTACTCTACTCTGCACTCTCAAATCAAGTTCCAAACAAGAACATTTGGGTTATTGATAGCGGTTCCTCACGTCACATTACAGGGTTCAAAGAACTACTAGAAACCATGTCAGAAGAATCGGATGAAGAGGTAACCATTGGAGATGACTCCTCTTATCCAGTAAGAGGCATTGGGACATTCACACTAAAGACCGGTATCTCAATTCAACTCACAGGAGTCCTATTTGTCCCAGGAATCAAGAGAAACCTTTTATCCATATCGGCACTTGAAGATAATGGGTATAGAGTAACTTTCATGGATGGCAAAGTAAAAGCATGGCCTAAAGGTTTAACCTTCAAACAAGCTAATACCATAGGAAGAAGACAAGGGTGCTTATATGAATTAAATACTAATATAAATCAAGTCTTAGTAAATGACATTTCAAATTTAAATGAAGTATGGCATACAAGATTAGGACATTTAAGTTATAAAACTTTATCTTCTATGGAAAATTTGGTTAATGGATTACCAAAACTTAAACAATATCATTCTGGTGCATGTAAAGGGTGTGCACTAGGCAAAAACACAAAAGGAACATTTCAAATTAGTGTAAGCAGAACTAATGAGGTTTTAGAATTGATACATTCAGATTTATGTGGACCCATGTCTGTTTCTTCAATTGGAGGCTGCAAATACTATATAATCTTTGTTGATGACTTCTCACGAAAGACCTGGATTTACTTCCTTAAGTACAAGGAATCTGAGGGAGTACTAAGTAAGTTTAAAGACTTCAAATCTATTACTGAAAATCTATCTGGAAAGAAAATTAAAATTTTGAGAACAGACAATGGAAAAGAATACACATCTGAAATATTCAAACAATTTTGTAAAGAGGCTGGGATTAAGAGGGAGTACACCGTACCTTATAATCCACAACAAAATGGGGTAGCTGAAAGAAAGAATAGAACTATTATTGAGGCCACCAAAGCAATGCTTCTTGATCAAAACCTTGATACCTCTCTTTGGGCAGAAGTATCAAATACAGCCGTATACATACAAAATAGATGTCCACACTCACACATTGAAAATAAAACTCCTGAAGAAGCATTCACAGGGACAAAGCCTGATATAAGTAATCTTCGAATATTTGGATGTCCAGTCTACATTCATGTTCCTAAGGAAAAGAGAACAAAGTTAGAACCGTCTGGGAAGAAAGGTATCTTTGTAGGATATAGTGAAACCTCAAAAGCATATCGTATTTATATACCTGGGCAGAACCTTGTTGAATTAAGTAGAGATGTAATATTTGAGGAAGATACAGCTTGCTCTAAAAGTATAAATTCACAAGAGCAAGAGACTTTTGTTCCATCAAAAGAAAACACTTCACAGGAAACTCAAAAGGAGGACTCTGAGGAAGAAGAAAATGATGAAAATCTATCCACACTAGAAAATCCTAAGAAGAGACCACTTTGGGCCACTAAACTCATAGAAGAAGGAAAGACTCTTGGTGCTCCTCCAGGAACAGTCAGAGAAAGAAAAAGGCCTTCCATATTATCCAGCTATGCAGCACTCATGAGTGAACTCTCTAACTTAGAACCTACAAATGTATCTGATGCAATTCAACAACAAGTATGGAAGGATGCAATGATAGAAGAATATCAATCTATCATAAAGAATGATGTGTGGGATATTGTACCAAGACCAAAATCAAAATCTGTGGTATCATCTAAATGGTTATTCAAAATCAAACATGCAGCTGATGGTAGCATTGAAAAGTACAAAGCAAGATTTGTAGCAAGAGGCTTCTCTCAAAAGGAAGGGATTGACTATGAAGAAACATTTGCTCCTGTTGCACGTTACACATCTATTAGAACAGTTCTAGCCATTGCAGCTGCCAAAGGTTGGAAAGTTCATCAAATGGATGTTAAAACAACCTTCTTAAATGGAAGTATTGAAGAAGAGGTATACTTAGAACAACCTAAAGGATTTGAGATTCATGATCCTAAAACACATGTATGTAAGTTGAAGAAAGCATTATATGGACTTAAACAAGCCCCCAGAGCTTGGTATGCTAGAATAGACAACTATCTAACAAAGTTAGGATTTTCCAAAAATGATGCTGATCCAAATCTATACTTCAAGGTAAACAAAGGTGATATGTTGATAATCATATTATATGTTGATGATTTACTGATTACAGGGGAAGACTATTTGATTCAACAATGTAAGAAAGACTTAGCCAAAGAATTTGATATGAAGGACTTAGGTCTTCTACACTACTTTCTTGGTCTAGAAGTTTGGCAGAAATCAGACAGTATTATTTTGAATCAAGGCAAATATACCCTTGATATCTTGAAGAGATTTGGCATGTTGAATTGTAGACCCATGTCTTCACCCATGGAAATAAATTTTCATAAACTAAAGGAAGCAACATCAGAATCTCCTTCTGCAGATATCTCTTTATACAGACAATTAATAGGATCTCTAATGTTCTTAGGGAATACCAGACCTGACATTTGTTTCTCAGTAAACACATTAAGTCAGTTCATGTGTGATCCCAAAGAAATTCACTTTACTGCTGCTACACATGTATTGAGATATCTCCAAGGTACATTAAACTATGGACTCAAGTATGATAGGACAGAATTAAACCTTCATGGGTTCACTGATTCAGATTGGGCTGGAAGTGTGATTGATCGTAAAAGTACCTCAGGATGTTGTTTTAGCTTGGGATCAGCTATGGTGTCTTGGATCAGTAGAAAACAATCTTCTGTAGCTCAAATCTCTACAGAGGCAGAGTACATTGCAGCTTCAATGGCAGCTAAAGAAGCAGTATGGCTTAGGAAACTACTCAGTGGACTATTTGGTAAAACTCTACCACCAACTACTATCTTCTATGACAATCAAAGCTGTATCAAGTTATCAGCAAATCTTGTATTTCATGATAGATCAAAGCACATTGAGATTCCTTATCACTATGTTCGTGATATGGCAGAAAGAAAGGTACTCCAGTTGGAATATGTTTGTACAGGAAATCAAACTGCTGATATTCTCACCAAAGCTCTTCCAAAGGTGAAAGTTGATCACTTTAGGAAAACTCTTGGTATGATTGTAATATGATTTTATATATAATATATAAATGTCATTTTATGGGCTCATCCATCCTATGGACATTTCTAGAGGTGACAACTTCTTAGATAATGAACACTTGTATTTGATTACGAGATGACGATCTTGTAATGTGGTGTTGTTATGGTAAACAGATTATCTGTTAGTGCACATACCATAATGAGGTTATATAAAATATGATATAATGTTATATTTAATATATCCTTGTATCACTATCACTGTGATACAAAATAGGTATCAGTTGTTGATTCCTCATATCGTTGTGATATGGAAATAGGTATCAGTTGTTGATTCCTCATATCGTTGTGATATGGAAATAGGTATCAGTTGTTGATTCCTCATATCATTGTGATATGGAAATAGGTATCAGTTGTTGATTCCTCATATCATTGTGATATGGAAATAGGTATCAGTTGTTGATTCCTCATATCTTTAGGATATGGAAACTAGGTGTCACAATGCATGGTGATTCCTCATATCTTTAGGATATGGAAACTAGGTGTCACAATGCATGGTGATTCCTCATATCTTTATGATATGGAAACTAGGTGTCACAATGAATGGTGATTCCTCATTTCAAATGAAAATATGATGCTAACATAAAGTGAAAATTATCTTATCTAGCTAAGAGGGAGTGTTAACAATGAATAGCTATGATTAGATAATTTTATATTAATATTCTATATTAATATATATATACTTGATAATATTACATATTTATGTATATCTAATATTATCAATATACTTATATATATATATATATATATATATATATATATATATATATATTTAATAATATAACTAAGCCTTATATATATATCGATTTGCACTATTGATGTGATATGATATTATCATATCAATAATACATATTGTTAATATGTATTATTGATACGATAATACATACCAATTAATATCGACTGCTATACCAAGTACCGACTATGATATATATCGGATGCCATATTGACTGTTATGCATATCGGCCACCATACCGACTGTTATATATATATATATATATATATATATCAGATATCGTATGCAATATGTTATATGATTGTTAATTCATATAACATACTGCACGGTATACATATCTTACAATATGTATATCGTGCAGTATGTTACCCGTGGCTTATATAATACAAAAACATACGATACTGCACTTTATATATATCGTAGTTACAATATATGTAAAGTGCAGTCTTTAATATTCGATTATCGGTAAAGGTAATTTGTTATGAAAGGGCATCGGTATTGAACGGACGTGACTCATTTATGAGTCACGTCTCCTTCTATGTGCAAAGACATATATATATTGATAAATATTTTTGTATTTGAGAGGAATTATATACAGCAGGTCTGAATAAGGATTATCATATACAAAAATCAGTAAAAATAATAATATAAAACTAAAGTTTATTGTAATTTCACAATTTTGAAGAGGTAATTTTAGAGTACCAAAACTATAGTTAATTTTTGTCTCAATTCTCTCATGCTATCAAACTTTTATTGAATTATTAGTATAATCTCATGTTATTTAGCATTTAATTACATCCTCATCTTAATATAGTTGACTTATTTGTTAGTAGCTTAATTCTCACCTTTCTTTCAAGCTTCATAGATTAAATCTGCAATTCAAATTCTTATATTACAATTGCATTCTCATATAGCTTAAATTCTCATTTTCAATCATTTTCAAGCATTTTTTAAATCCTTCATCTTAGCTTGGTCTATGGTTGTTGGCTCTCTAATCTGAGAGTAATTCAAACACCCCAACTAATTAGGAGGCAACAAGTCGATTCACTATGAATCTGCGAAGTGGGTAATTCATACTCATTTTCATAATTCACTTTGTGAGCAATGACTATGTTGTGTTTATGGCTTGATTAGAGGTCCACTTTCAACTATAAAAATTTTGGCACCCACCGTGGGGCAGAAAATTGATTTCTGGCCTCACTCTTGAAAATTTTCTGATAAAAATTATGGACTTTGTCGTATGTCCATACTTCACTGAGTACTGATTCTCACGTGATATTTTTGAGTGTACCACATGAAGTTTTTCTTTCATTAGCATTCTCTCGCATGAAAAAGCACTACCTCACACAAATACCTAAATTTTCTCATGCAACGCCTTGTACTTCCTCTTGCGAGACTGGCCATCAATTTTTAAAAAAAAATTCTCAGTTTCTGCAATTTACTATTACTTTTTCCTGACATCTATCATTTGTTGTTATTTTTATATCTCTAATTTTTCTGACAGCATAATAGTGGGTTGCAGGAAAATTGTTGAAGACATAAACTTGCTAACAGTTTTCTTGCAAGACAGTTGTCAAAGATTATCTTAAAACATTGTGCTTGTTTACTATTTTTCATTCACATAGTATAACTATGGCCTTGTGAAGATTTCATAAGGGTCTTGATAGTGAGCTAGGGTAATAGGCTCTTCATTACATGGAAG
This sequence comes from Chamaecyparis obtusa, assembly GCA_027943335.1. NCBI lineage: Eukaryota > Viridiplantae > Streptophyta > Pinopsida > Cupressales > Cupressaceae > Chamaecyparis > Chamaecyparis obtusa. Next base: position 56,472 of record BSBK01006252.1, read on the forward strand.
TGATGCCCATGGATGGACCTAAGACCTAGATCTCGCTAGCATGATAGAAACCTAGGGAAGTAAGGAAAGGTAGTGTATCTTTAGCACGTCTACTTGTTAGGGGATTATGCTCTTCTCTCTTTGAGAGAACTAGAAACCCAAAATATTGTGGATTAGTCGAGGAGGAACTAGCTCGATGATAGACATGTCTTGCATGTTTGGGTAAGGTGAAGAGGTAGAGAATTATTCTCTTCTCTCTTTGAGAGAATCAAAAAATCTGACCCTTGGATCTAAGCCAAAGTCTGTGTAACCTTTAGAGGGTTTGCTAGAAGTTGAACCTCTAGGAATGAATCAAGTGCATACACACCTATTGATAGTGATTCCAAATCACTATAATAAAGAATGCTTAGTTGATTCTAAAGACTCCAAAGCCATGTTAACTTATTTCTCTTGATTTTGACTATCATCTTGAGAAAGCTCTGTCTGTTGTACTAAGTGGTGCTGCTCCTAGCCCTGCTTGCGGGGGTGTATGACTTGCAGGTGTTGGTGTGGCTATGAGGCCTCAACCTTGTATTAGGGGCACCAAAGGTTAGTGTGAATGAAATCCCACTAAAAACTTTCTTATTTAGTTTCCTACCTAGATCACCTCCGAAAGGAGACATAATATTTTCTCAGGGAGGGGGAAGAATATCTCCCCTAGATTCTCACCATAGGCATGCACCTAGAAGTTTGAAGGTGGTATATGACACTGGCCCCTACTTGAAGGGTAACCTTTGAACATACACTATTGAGTCCTTGGAAACACCAAAAATATGGGAGCCCTTTAGGGGGTGACACGGTTGTGTGAGGTGAACGCGTGCACGTAAGCTGTGAGGCACAAATTTTGTCTTCTCTACCATTTTTTTTGTAGGGATAACTAAGCGATTGTTTCAAGTCTTAAACTGTCCATCATGATTAAGCAAAGAGTCCCATGATTCTACCAAGTTGCTTTGTCCTTGGTAGAACTATTTGCAACTACTTCTTGCATCACTATTGATTGATCTAAAACTTTATGCTTGTAAACGAATGCTTGAAACCTTGAAACCTTCAAAACTGACATTGCTGATTCAAACTATCCTAAAACTATCTGAAAACTAGAAATTCTATCAGAGATCAGTCCTTGTTGTGTCTCAAAATTTGACTTTTACCTCAAAAATTGTGTCGAACCTGTCAAAATTTGGTCTTTTCCCATGTGAGATTTTAGAACTTGAGCATTTCCTCATGTGAGATTTCATTCTCTCACACACAGCCTATCATTTTCTCATGCAAGCAAGCACTTTCTCACGTGAACCTATATCCTAATTTTCAAAATAGCGAGTTATTTCTCGTTGACTAGTGAATTTTTTGCTTGACCTGATTTTTGTCTGAGGTCTGTTTGCCTATTCTCCTATTGTTCACTATCTAAAACTGAGTGTCTCAAGATGTGAACCAAATGATTACTTCTTAAACTCATATTATCTCTCTGTTATTTTTCCTATCTCACTGTGCTTTTATACCTTGTGATGTGATAGTCACATATCAGTTGTTCTAGCCATACTCTCGATGATTCGTGCCGGGTGCATTTCACATCTTGGTTGTTATAGCCTCTTATCTCCTTTTTTTCACTATCTTAGAGACAAAGTTCTAGCATAATCCAAAGTCCTCTTTCGTTACATTTTCATTTATGCCTATTATGAATAGAAGCAGCAACACATTCCCCATTCGTGGAATCGAACAAGGTAGGGGTAAACCTCGTAATTAAGAAATAGGTTGTTCCAAACCCATTATCCAATCTGAGTATTGTGAGGGATCCTCAAGTTCCTCTTTGTTGAGTACACTGAAAGACAACCCACCTCAATCCTCATCTCTTGTGTTCCAAGCATGTAATAATTCATTTTTTTGAGTGCAACCTAACTCATTGTTTCAAGAGCAAGACAACTCATTGTTTCATAACTTTGAGAGGCCACTTCCTCAGACTAACCCTATTGGCATTATTGAACCTACTGAATCTGTTAAACCTATCAACCCTTTAAAGGAGTGGTTTTCTCAGTTACCCGTAGGAATCAAATCTTTTGATGAGATTGCTAATCTATTTATCTAGCATTACTCACACAATATTCAGCATCCAATCAATATTCAAGATCTTTGTAACCTAAAACAATGACACAGGGAATCTTTCCTGGCATTTCTCTAGAGATGGAGATAACTATGTACAAAATATCCTTGCAAACTATGAGAGTCTGAGAGACTTGACATCTTTTTGCATAATCTTGTCCCAGATTTTGGATATCAAGTACAATTACAAGGTCCCCTAACATTTGATAGAATGATTAAGAAAGTTGTGTGAATAGAATCATTTATGATCAAGAAAGGAGAGTTGACTTTGCAAAAGGATAACAAACAAGGGTCTTCCTCCTCAAACAAAGATAAAGAGAAGTTTGTCAACAAGAATAGAGATGTTGTAAATTATGGAGTGGTTGACAATGTGAACCCGAAGCCTGTGAAATCTATTTTCAATATTTCCTCTAGTATACAAGCAGTCAAATATACTAAAAAGGTTGCAAAAGACACTCAACAGCCTTCAAGATTCGCTAAAAACAAGCCTTGGGCATCCCAACCCAAGCGTGAGTTCACATCCTTAGGAGAACCCCTCAATATGGTTTATAAGACTCTCGTGCAAAACTAGATACTCACTCCATTAGAAAAGCATCTCTATGATCCACAACCATGACCTCATTGGTGGAACGAAAATGCATACTATGATTATCACCAAAATAAGGGTCATAAGACTTCTACTTGTCTCCAGCAGCACTATAAGGTCCAAGATTTGATTGACAACGGTGACATTATTGTGGATGACCGTAACAAGAATTCAGATCATCAGGCATTTAAAGATCCCTTTCCTCCTCATGAGAAAGGTGAATCTTCCAAGACTAAGAACACCAATGCTAAGGTCAATTACACAGAAACTACCAATGATAATATCATCAACATGATTGAACCTATGGAGGTTGAGTATTGCGATGTGATTAAAATTAAGGGGAGCAAAGATGCTCCTAAGACTAAGACTCCATTTGTCTTGTGAGGCCCTAGGTCTCATTCTTCCAAACCTAGATCATCTAAGGATTGCGTAAATGTTGTTACTCATTCTTGTGCGAAAATCACTATTAAGGGTCCTGACCCTCCTACGTCCACTCCGAAGCAAACTATGGATAAAACTATTGTTGGTCCTACCAAGAAGAACTTGAAATTAGTCCTTGCATCTAGCATGGCTAATTATAGCATTCTAGACTAGCTCTAATGTACCAATGCTCAGATCACTATCTTTGAGTTGTTGAAGATCTCGCCTACTCATAGGGAGATTCTGGATAAAGCCCTCACCAAGGAAAATGTCCCAAAAGATTTGGATCTTGATTGGTTTCAATCCATGGTGGGTCACCTGACCTCACCACACTATTTTTCCTTTTTTGAAGAAGATGACCACTTGTTGAGCCATCCGCACAATGTTCCTTTTCATATAGAAGTCATGATAGGTCCAAAGCGCGTCCACTACATCCTCATTGACAATGGTGTTGGCCTTAGTATTTTCTCTACTAATCTTCTCACGCAATTAGGCTATGATGAATATTACGTAGATGTCCATAAGAAAATCACCATTAAGGCATATGATGAAGAAGAATGCAAATCTAAAGGTCTGGTTGTGCTACCAATCTGAGTTGGGCCTATTGAAAGAGATGTCATTTTCTTGGTTCTAGATATTCCTCTAGCATATAATATGTTGTTGGGTAGACCATGGATCCATGAAATGTAGGTGGTTCCATCTACATATCATCAATGTATCAAGTTCTCATTCCATGGTGCAGAAGTGACAGTTCCTTCCAATACCAATTATTCTCGCAACACACTTGCACAATCTGTAGATAGTTTTGTCCCAACTAATAGAGAGTCCACTAAATTCTATGATGCCAAGCTCAAGGAAATAGAATAGAATCTAAAACTTAAGGATACAGGCATGGGAGGGTATCAAATTGAACCTCTGCTATCATTAGTGGCTCTACCTCCGTCTCCATGTTCCTATGGGAGACCCTCTGAGAACAAAAAACCTTTTTCTTTTTCTCCCCAAATAATATATGATGGCACCTTTGTCAAGGCCACAATGCAATTAGAGGATGAAGATGAGGAAAGAGCTATTATAGCTCAGCTTTACAAAGGAAAATAAACATCTGAATAGATCACTCCTACTCACAACTTAGAACAAGAACCATACAGTGAAGCCTTCAAAATCATGAAGCACTTCAGTTATAAAGGGAGTAGCCCTATAGGGGTGAATGATAATGGTTTGCTTAAACCAATTGAAGCCACAGGTCATCACACCAAGGACACCTTAGGTCTATGCTTCAAGAAAATCCCATTTCATCTAGGGATTAACAAGTTTGTACCAGTACTAGAGCCAGAATTCTAGCCAAAATTTGAGGACATTACCATAGCTAATAAATCAAAGAACAGATTTGATGAGGATACTTTTCCATATCCTATTCCTCTCATTCTTGCTGCATTCTTTGAAGGACCAGATGAAACTATTATACCTGTCCATCCGGTAGAGATTGATAGTGATTCTGATAACATTGCTTCAGTGCATCGACTCACGTATGACCATTGGAGAGAAATACAAATGGCTGATCCTAATTTTTAGGATGAACGATACATAGCACCGCATTTCCAAGAGCATTTTGAACAAGATCAACTTCAACAAACCATTAATACTACAAGAGATGAATATGAGTCAGAGGGTACAACTAGTGTTGATGGAATTCCCATATCAAGCATCCTTGATTCACATGAATATGAGTTTGACTCTCTGTCTGATGACACTTTTGATAAAGATATAGATGTTTTTCATGTGTATGAAAACCTTCTCGAAGTAGGTGAAGGGTCTAGTGTTAGGTCAACCGAGTGTGAATTTACTAATGCTGATATTCCCTCTACTTCCACTATGAGGACTCAAGAAGAATTGAACACACATTTGGATGAGATCACTCTAGGTCTTGACTTACTCATCCATGCTTTTGATGGCTATACTATGAATGCACTTGAACCCACCACTTCTCTTTCACTCTGTCATCCTAAACTTATCAATTGGAACTCTCCTTCTCTAGCTAGCGAAGTCCTTATGTTCCAGAATGACTACACTCTTGCATGTTATCTTAATACTATCAAACCTATAATGTTCTCCACCAGTGAAGATAATATCAACATAACTAAAGCTGATATCAAGTATCTTAGTCATAAAATTAAAAGAAAAAAGAATAGGTTCTTTGATGGTGAAAACCACATTGTGGCAGTGTCAAAGCTGAAAAAAGTAAAAATAAAAGACGTATCCAAGGGTGAAAACCTCTCTAAGGCACCCAAGGATGAGATACTTGATACACTTCCCAGTCATTTTCAAGAGAGATCATCAGTATTGATTGAGCCAACACAACCAGTGAATTTGGGTATAGAGACTGCATCACAAATTATTCATTTAGCACAGTCACTATTTGCAAAAGAAAAAGAAGAGTTCACCAAATTCTTTCGAAGCAAGAAAATTAATTTTGCATGGACTTACTCTGATATGCCTAGATTGGATCCCAATCTAATCATGCATCATATGTCTATTACACCAAGCATCAAGCCTGTCAAACAAAAGATTCGAAAGATGCATCCACATGTGGCACTTTTAGTCAAAGAAGAGTTAGAAAAACTTCTCAAAGTTGGTTTCATCAGAGCTATTGACTATGCAGAGTGGATCTCTAATATTGTTCCAGTTACAAAGAATGATAAATATATTCATGTATGCACAAACTTTAGAGACCTTAATAAAGCATGTCCTAAAGATGACTTTCCATTACCCAATATTGACATGGTAGTGGACATGACAACTAGTTACCAAATGTATTCTCTAATGGACAACTTTTTTGGTTATAATCAAATAAAAATTGCACCAGAAGACCAAGAAAAGACAACCTTCACATGTGCTTGGGGAACATTTTGTTGGAATGTCATGCCCTTTGGACTGAAAAATGCCAGAGCTATCTATCAAAGAGTTGTCACTACTATTTTTCATGACATGATGCACAAAACAATGGAATACTATGTGGATGACACTTTGGCTAAAAGCATGCAGCAGAAAACACATCTTGTAGATCTAGGTCCCATACTGGATTGAATGGAACAATTCAGCATTAGACTCAATCTAAAAAAGTGTGCATTTGGTGTCATTTCTGGCAAGTTGTTGGGTTATATCATATCTACTAAAGGCATAGAGGTAGATCCCGAGAAAGTTCAAGCTATCATGGAGATGCCTCCACCAAAGAACATCAATCATATGAGAGGAATTCAAGGTAGACTACAATCTATTTGGTGCTTCATTGTACAACTGGTCGATAAGTCAGGACCATTCACCAAAACTCTACATAAAGGTGTGACTTATGAGTGGAACAAAGAATGTGACAAAGGGCTCACTCAAATCAAACAATATCTTATGAATCCACCAATCTTGATGCCTCCCATTCATGGAAAGCCACTCATCCTTTATATTTCAGCTACAAACACATCTCTGGGTGCTCTTTTGGCTCAAGAAGACCAAAATAACAAGGAAAGAGCCATTTATTATATCAGTAGAACTCTAGTCTATTATGAGATGAACTATTCAATCATTGAAAAAGCTTGTCTAGTAGTGGTGTTTGCTTCTAAAAAATTATGGCACTATATGCTTGCTCACACTACAAGACTTATTGCTAAAATTGATCCATTAAAGTACTTACTCAGCAAAGGTAGACTAGAAAAATAGGTCATGATACTCAGTGAGTTTGACATTGAGTATATAGAGAGAAAAGCTATTAAAGGACAAGCTATTGCAGATCAACTCATAGAAGCTCCTCTCAAGGATCATCAACCATTGAAAATTAAATTTCTAGATGAATCTATAATGCTTCTTACACATCAAACATGAAATATGTTCTTTGATGGCTCATTTACCCAGCAGGGGTTGGGTGCCGAAATATTATTTGTCACACCACAAAGATACTCTTTACAAAAGGCATATAAGATGTTATTCTCTTGCACAAATAACATCATTGAATATGAAGCTTTAATCAATGGTATGAATATATCCATAGAATGGTGTGTGGATGAACTTAAGGTCTTTGGAGACTCCCAGTTGTTCGTCAATCAAGTTAATCATGTCTATCAAAAAAAGGATGAAAAGTTTGTGCTTTATAAATGAATGGTTGATGACCTCAAATAGTATTTTGCACACATTTCTTTCCAACAGATTCCAAGAGCAGATAATAAAGTAGCTGATGCCATGGAAACTCTTGCCTCCATGCTACAGATGCCAAAAAAATGACTTCAGACATGAATTCCTGGTGGAGACATTACACTACCTAGCCTACAATACCCCTGAATCCAAGATGATCTATTCAGTCATTAGACATGATTCATCTCACTACCATCATATCTACTCCTATCTTCGGGATCAAATTATTCTTGACACTTATACCCAGAACAAAAAATGCCACTTAATCCACAGTGCTTCATGATATGTCATCATAGCTAATGACTTGTATAGACAAGGTCTAGACAGTACCCTGCTTAGGTGTCTAGAGCTTGATGAGTCCAAATGTATGTTAGTTGAGGTGTATGAAGGCATCTGTGGTTCTCATTCAATCAGTCTGACATTAGCTCGTAAACTTATTAGAGCTTGTTACTACTGGCTGAATATGGAAAAAGAAGCTATACAATATGCCAAATATTGTAAACAGTGCCAATTACACATAAATTTGATCCATGCTTCTAGCAAGGAGCTCATTCCATTCATCAATTTCTAGTCATTTTAGCAATGGGCCTTTGATTTGGTGGGTCAGATACATTTTTCTTCCTCAAGATGACACAAGTTCATTATCATACCTACAGATTATTTTACCAAATGGGTTGAGGCAGTGCCTCTAAATATAGCTAAAGGCAAGTCTGTAGCGAGGTTCATATTGAATTACATCATCTATAGATATGGTGTACCCTCCTCAATAATCACTGACAATGGGAGTCAATTCAAGAATAAGGATTTAAAGGAATTATGTACTAAGTTCAGAATCATTTAGCATTGGTCCTTGATCTATTATCCCCAGGGTAATGGATAGGCAAAAGCTTCTAACAAGACAATTCTCAAGATCCTGCATAGAATAGTTCCCAAATCTAGTAGAGATTGGCACCTCTAGATTAATCCGACTTTATGGGCCTATAGAACAAGCATTCAAACTCTAACATGGGCCATTCCCTTTTCCTTAGTCTATGGCGTGGATGTTGTGTTTCCTATTGAGGTCGAGATTCCTACATTGCGAGTCTCTTTGAAGAAACTCATTACTGATGAAGACATTAGAATATCTCAGCTACAAGAGCTAGAGTTACTGGATGAATGTCAACAAGTGGCATTCGATCATCTAATAGCATACCCAAAAATAATGTGTAAGAGCTACAATAAGAAATTCAAACCAAGGGAATTCCAAGTGGGTGATCTCGTCCTATGAGAGAACCCCAAGAATCAACATTAGTGAATATAGAAAGGAAAGTTTGAACCAAACTAGCTCAGTCCATACATTATTATTGCAGCATTTGGGTCTGGTGCATACCAACTATCTACTACTGAAGGAGAACAGCTCAAAGAGCTGATCAACACTCTGCACCTGAAGAGATTCTACAGTTGAGACATTCTTTGTATGCTCCTGTACATACTTTATTCTGAAAAAAATCCTAAAAATTGCAAAATGTCCTGAAAAAAATGATCATCTTAGTGAAAACATGGTAAACAGGCGCTTTAATGTATCTATTATCCTAGTGAAAACCTGGTAAATAGGCACCTTGATAATAAGTTAAAAAAAATGAAAAATGAAAAAATACAAAAAGAAAAAATTGAAAAATTGAAGAAATACAAAAAAGTGAAAATTCAAAAAATACAAAAAAATCAAAAAAGAGAAAAGTACAAAAAAAAATTGAAAAAGAAAAATGTGCCATTAATGAAAACCTGGCAAACAGGCGCCATGGTAGCAAAAATAGAATCTCTGCCAAGATGGTGAAAACTTCATAAATAGGTGCCTCTTGTTCCTTAATGCTATACCTATTGTAGCACCACTTGGTGCTTGCTTTACTGCTTTAGTTTACTTTCCTGTTTCTTGCTTTAGTTTGCTAGCTCATGCACTTGCTTTTAGTTACTTTCGAGATTATGCTCGACTCTACATGGATTGAAATTGGTCACACTTGGGGGCACCTTCCTAGTGTAGGGGGCATTGTCCTATCATTTTCAGATGATTTTCTTGCATCAGTCACTAGCGGTTCTCACTGTATCTGCCTAATGTGTAATGTCCTTGCCAAGGAACCCCTAAGGAATCAGGTCTATGACCTAAAATTATTAAAAAAAATAAAAATTTCTAACATTGTAACTTATAATCATTACCATTTATAAGTACATTCCTTAAGGTTCCCTTAATGAATTCATTTACCATTATCAAGCAATGCATTTTATTACTTAATCTAATACAATTCTATTTTCATTTCAACTTCAATTTACATTGAGATATTGCTTTCATTCCTCATCAAAACCAATTACATTAATGAGATAATTGCATTCATTTTCTTTACCTAATTTACATAAATATTCACTTTTAGAAATGAATCTGAAGCACTTCATTTATCTAATACACTAAATACATTTATCCTTCCCTTTTTCTCCTTAACTTTATCTATGCACTATCATCACATAGACTTTCTATTAAAAGTCCTTACTTTCCATTTTCATTTCTAGGATCCGAATAGAAAGAGTGTAAAGTACTTAACCATCTATTTCTAACCAATATAACCCATTCATTGAATCATCTTTATCACAAGTTTAACTATCACAAATTATCATCTATAACCTTGTATATAACCAGTTAAGAATTGAGATTAAAAACCTAGTTTAAATAACCTTACACCATACACATTGAACTTAGACATTTAAGAACATTAGGAAAGAATTACATCTTAATACTACTTTCAATAACATACATGTTTCCTTTCCCTTATTATTTCACCTAGAGATACCCTTCAACCCTTAGCATATCTTTTCACTATTCCACATATCAAAATGAGTTTCCTTTCAGAAGTTATCATCTATAAGCTCTTTACAAAAGCTTACATAGAATAATTACTTTCAATTTTATTTAAAACTCAAGAGAGATAGGGTAGGAATTACTTAAACATAATCCATACCTAATTTACCAATATTGAATCCCCTTTTGAAATTCCTAAAACTACCCTTCCCAAATACATAAATTATTTATTACAACTTCAACACAATTACAATTATAGTTACTACACATGCCCCAAAGGCATACAGAAAAATAATTACATCAAGTTTCCCAAAGGTTTACATTACATCTTTACACCTTGATTTCAAAAGATAGAGATACATGATACAAGGTAGAATAACTTCATCACTAAACAAATCAGAATCCAGGCCATGACACGAACCACAAACAATACCTCGAAAGAAATTTGCCACCCAACCATGTGAAACTAGTAAAGTTCCACCCCCCATTCTAGGAGATAGAACCAAGGTACTCTCAAGACCCTAAGGAAATCTAAGTCTCAAGAACCAATAAATCCAAGACTCAAAAGGACAAGAACAAAGCACATAAAATATCATTATACTATAACACTGAGGTTAAGGTTCTAGGAGACCACCTAAGTGAGTGTCATGACACAACTTGTATATTGGGATCCTTCCTAGCAACCATGTAACCCCGGTCCCCCCTTTATGAATAGGGATCCATCCTGGTAGTTATCCCTGGTCCTGGTACTCCAATCAGGTCTGTGTGGCCATTGTTATATTTTCTTTCATTATCTTTTGAATCCCCCCTTCCCAGGTTAATTTTTAAGGTTATCACTTTTTACAAACCCACCCATAGGATCATCTGGAAACCACTTTAGGATTCCAAAACCTATGGTTATCCACTCACTTAAGGTTCCTATTCCCTTATCCCATCACAAGCTAAAGATACAAGATAACATTTCCAAGTCCTAATCCATAGGTTTAGGAAACTCCCTTATGCAGTTAGGCCCTCAGAGCGAGTCCTAACCTTAGCCATATACATAATAGGAACCATTGGAAGAGTTTCTATCAAAAGACACCTTAAATCATATCATATAACTTTCCACATGCATAAATACAACTTTCCATGACTTATTTATAGGTCTAGGGAACCCTCTTGTGCACACAGGCCACCGAGATGAGTACTAGCCTCACAAACTATGTTCAAGTATATGCCAAGTGCAGAAACACCACATGTAATGCCATATAGCATAAAAAAAACAAGTAATGAACATACATAGGTGATACAAATTTCCACATCCATTAACACAACATTATGATAAACTTAAAGCAATAAAATAAACATTAAGAGAGGTACAAAGATGCAGACATAGACCAGGATCAAGGTTGGAAGATACAAACCAAACCCCAAGCCAAACAGGTACCCAACACTCAAATACATGACTCCAAAGTTTATAAAATAGTTCCAAAAGTAATATAAATTATAAACTAATAAATATTCATGGGGAAATGACTAATTCTAGAAACATATATATGACTGTCATAAAAATACAGTCTCAGTACGATGAGCATACCATTTTTTTGAATCATTAGATTTTCCTAATTTTCACATATGTTGGAGAAAACCTAATTGCACACATTCTCACTAGAGAGATTTTAATAATAATGTCAGGTTCAAAATTTATACACAACGCAATACAGGTATAGGAAAATAAACCATAATACTTTGTCTCTTTCCAATTAACATATCCTTTTTCATTATCATCCTAATTAAAAATCATTCCACAAAATAAAATTTACAGACCATATGAAAAATATAAATATTTAAGAACACTCACATATACATAGATAAATATATCAAATTATAATAATTTAATCAATCATAGACTTCTAGGAAAGATTTCATAAAACCCAAAACCATAAAAACATACATATTCTACTTCCCGAAAAATACATAGAAATACATAGAAGATAAAACATTCACATTTTCATTTTTAATTCACACTAAGATATCACATATCAATCAAATAACATATCATTTATATAAATAAACACACACAGAGAAGAATTGGAGAATTCATCCCAGTATAGACCCTACCTGGGGTCTTGCGAAGAAATTCTCTTCTCTTGACTAGAGTCTCTATGTAGATCTTCATGCCTTGAGTAGATAGCCTCCTAAAAGATTCCTCTGGTAGTCAACTCCAAGAAATCCACACACACTAATTCATCACCAAACAGAGACTCTTACACTCACAAAAACTTCAAATGTATTTCTGGAAAATAATTGCAGGCAATTCCCAAAAATCTTCCATAAATTATCCTCTCCCAAACCACACAAAGTTGTACATATTTATCCTCCAACTATGTGGTTGGAGGAGTTGCTTTATGGGAAGCAACTTCTCCTACTTCTATAGTTGGTTGAAGATTAATTAAAAATCTTCGCGTAACACATAATAAAGTTTTTAATAAATTTAATTAAAAATAATTTTAAAAGAAACCATAACAAGAAAGTTAAACAAATAACTTTCAAGGAAAACACATAGCACACACAGAAACCAACTAGCCTAACTTCTAGGAGGTCTCGAGTTCAACTTCCTCCTAGATAGCTAGTTTTACTACAAAGAGCATTTTCCTTTTATTACTATTATTTTTACTTTTATTTAATACATTTCATTCAATACACTTTATTTAATTATTATAAACAACATACCATTTACATAATCAATAAAATCATACAAATATTATTATTTATATAAGCATGGGTATATGCATGTGCACCCACATATACACATACATATATAACATACATTCAATTATAACACACATATAATAAATATATATACATATACTTACAAGCATAAATCTAACTCACATCATTAATCTTAGAACAACATCAAATCATAAATCACAAGACCACATCACATGTTGCATTCAAATCCCCCAACTAGGGTAACCTCCTAAACAAAAATCTAAGTCCACGGGTAACCTTGAGAGTAATCTTGGTAATATCTCCACACAACAATAGTTCAAGGATTTTTAAGGCATGCTCAGAACTATGTAGCCAGGTGGAGTCGATGCTTGGTACCTGCATCCTATAACACCAACCAAAATGCATACATATATATATATAAATAGACAATGGAAAACAAGGAGGGAGAGTGTGACATCGTGTGGACCTCCTGTAGGAGTAACTATGACTACCTCCCCTCATCCTACACTCACATCAAATAGTGACATCAACAAAGCATAATTGGATTAGTGTGGTTAGTACCAGAATAATCTCTTTTCCATATTGTATAACAAGAATGCATCATAACATATTCATGTAAATGTAAATCATCTATTAACTTTCACAAACCCATTTAACCATTAGGCATGTACTCAAAATGTCCCATTATCAAATCAAGATAAATAAATCATATAATCATTAATACAAAAAACCATGTCTATTCTTGAGTATAAAAAGTAACATCATTAGAGTAAGTAATACATCTAACCTTTAAGTGATTATAATTAATTAACCTAAGATAATCTTAAATATTAATAATGAGCATTTCACATAGAAGCATACAAGTCTATTAGGTGATCCTTTTAGCATTAAGGTCCTAAACTATCACTGACACACAAGAAGATGTATAGGAACATACCTATGCAAATTTATTATTTACCACATTAAAATATGAAGTTATAATGATTAGGAAGAAACCATCTCAAGAAGGATCATTCTCTTAACCATGAAATCACTTATAACATGATCTAACTTCCTAGAGATCATAACCAAGATTGTTAGGGTTGGAGGGGCATTACATATTGATGCTTAGCTACTTTTGAGATTTCTCCCCTTAAGGATCTCTCATGATCAGTCGTCAGTAGTTTTCACTATGCCTACCTATTGGTACCTAGCTATTGCTTGGATCTCTCTTCTCAAGGTTCCCTCATACATCAGTCATGAGTGGTTCTCATTATGTCTGCTTGCTGATGTTTCATTCGCTCTTAGATCTCTCTTCTTGAGGATCTATCATATTAGTCACCAGTGGTTCTCACTACATTTGTCTACTAATACTTTGTTAGTACTCTGATATTTCCTTGAGACTTCATCTCTTGTGACAGTCACCAGTGGTCCTCACTATGTCTACCTACTATCACCATCCTATTGAGACTTCTCACACTATATACTTTTGATTTGACTTCAATCTGCTTAAACTAAAAACTACAATTGGATTTGTAACTCTCTGAAGCGTGCTAAGCTTTTCTTTTGTGTGTTTGTCTTTTCTCTTTATCATTCCTCCTCAAGAAACTCTAAGACATCTTTCTTGACCGAGAGAAGCAAAGACTAGGGGCATGGTCTTTCCTTTTCTTTTTGTTTGTTGGTTTAGTTCCAATGATCCAAAGGATTCACATAAGAGGGGTGTCCACTATGAGATCCTTCATCTCATGTTGGATGGCCATGTGTACCTTGACTCCTTTTATATGAAAACTTTGGTGAGGTTGGTTCTTCTCATTGCTTGTTTGAGTGACTTCTTTTTACTACAAGTGAAATTGCAAACACTCATCCTATGAAGTGAATGCAAGGTTCACTGCGAGCACTTTGATATGCTTATCATTCACTCAGCAAAAGGAGAAACTCTCACGTGTCTGGCATGTTTTTCCACAAGAAACATTCTGGTCATTCTAGCAACTATGCTTTAATGCTTATGTTAACTTGCTAAATCAAAAGGAATAGGTGTTCAGGTCATTTTGGCTTCTTGTGCCTTAATGCTTACACCTCATTCTGACAAATCAAAGACTAATGACATATTCATATTCTCATCATTTCAATGTCAGTGAGGGTTGTATGGCATCCTATGAACATCCGTTACTAAAAAATCTATGATGATAATAAAATGAGTCCAACAACCAAGTCCTAGGGATTGCATCTAGCTTAGGTTTGCATTTTCATTCTAGGCTTGCTTTGAGATGGTATTTTTGTGCTCTCTTTATTGTCTCCTCAATATATTTTTTGAAGGTTCTCATCTTTCATCCTGGGTTCATCTTGGCTACACAAGTGTTTGGTCCTCATTCTCGATCTTCAAACATTCTTTTGGTTAGTACCTATCATGTATTGCTACATCCTACATGAGATGATTAGTATCATATACATTGCATTTCCATTTGCATCCATAAATTATATTTACATACATTCCACATCTACATATCCATATACATGTGCATTCATTATAAGCATAAATCAAATCATACATTACATACATAAAACATGTGCATATTCATTTCCATATCATAAAGAAATCCAGACTTCTCATATCTATCTATGCATGCATCTAGTCATATAGGAAACATCTCATAAAGTATAAATATCCAAAACAATATATACACAAGTACAATGATATCAAAATGATGATCTCATATATATCTCAATTGATCAATGTCAATGTACATCAAAAGAATTGTGCTACTCAAGAACATTATAAAAAATGGGCTACAATGTATATCAAGATGAGCCTAACTTTTCCCATCACCACCTGGAGGAGGTGGAGGAGGTGCCTACAGTGGAGGTCCCTGTGGTGCTACCTATGCCCCAACATACTGTAAAAATGATGGCACCTACTCTGCTAGATTTGACACTGCTCCCATGTATGTGGCATAATAGTAGGCTGACTACACAACCTCATATCTAGTCTCTAGCTGAGACCCAGCAAGTGCCTCCTAGAGCCCTCTGATCTCTCGATCTCACTCAGCTATCCTAGTCTCTTGCATGATGACCTATGTGTGATAGTCATCCCTCTCCCACTGCACCTATCTAATCCTCTCTTAGCTCTTCCTTAGAGCCTCCTGTAACTGTGGTACTTTCCCTCCCATAGGTAGATCCTACATGTTTGTATCATCTCCCTATGTCCTCTTATTAGGAGGTGGCTACTGAGATGTGTCACATATCCTCTGTCTCATGGCCCTCTACTGGGTCCCACTACTACTAGCACCTAAATCTCAACCCATAGTCCTAGGAGGGATATGAGTTTTCCCACTCCTCGATCTCAATACCCTCTTCTGCTACTACTATGCTGGTACCTGCTACTGTGCAGATTGCTACTGTGTAGGCTACTACTATACCTACTACTATACAAGATGTTACTATGCAAGCTACACTACCTACTATACCCTCTGTCCCATGCCAATAGGATCTATGAACCTGGGGTATGGGTGTGCCAGCATATGATCTTTGCATATAGGTGTCACCCTTACATTGGTGACATCTGCCATGTAATCCCACCAAGCTGGTGGCATCTACAACTCGACCATGCATCTTCCCTAGTCTAATATGGGTTGCTAACCCTTCTTCATCTCATTGATGAAGTGTGCATATGTGCAATACTCCTGGGAGACATCTTGCAGTCTCCCAAATTGTCGTAGCACGCGTGTGAGTAGGAAGCACTCAATGATGTTGATGGAGCATCTAATTAGTAGACGCGAGAAGAAAATATGGGGGAGCTCCTACCGAGCATTGTCCCAAACCTTCATGGCTGCCCATGGTCTCCATATGATTTCTACCATGTCATCTAGCTGCCCATGCCAGTGCTTCATCTTACCCAGAACTAGCTGAGTCATGGGGCCTACATACCTATAAATATAAGGCTCTAGGGGCTGCCTCATATCATGAAATATCAACCTACATACAAGGAGATGATCCTAGGCCCAGATCTACAAAATGAAGATTCCTGCGGCCATGGTCCATGCACTCTGATACATGATCTCGTGCATCTCATGGTACATCTGTGCAAGCATACACTCACCCCATCTAAATCACACTGGTGGGTGCTCCAATATCTACCCTAGTGTGTGTCCCCAACCACACTCTAGTCCATGCTGCCCCCAATCTGGCATCAAATAGCATCTCAAGAACACTACTAGGATGACCCCTAACCTATGTCTAGCTCTATATCAACCTATCAACTCATCCCATGAGATGGCCCGACCCATTACTAAGTCATCTTGGAAAATGGCCCTCAGTGCCAATGTGCCAATGCTCAGTTGAATATCATACTCCACATGGGCACCATGGAATGGTATCCTCAGTATCTTGTATATGTCCTCGAGAGTCATTGTCATCTCCCCCATTGACAAGTGAAAGGTGTTCATCTCCAAGTGGAAACGCTCAACCAGTGCATCTAGTAGTCTGTGATTCAGCTGAATGTCAGGCAAATCATGTAGATATGTCAATCCTATCCCATCTATGTGGGCACCCTTAGCATCGGTTAATCTCCATACTAACTCCTTGATGACTAGGTGGTGGGACCAGAAGGCAACATCCGAAAAGTCAACCTACAAAGCAAGCGATGACATTCGATCAGTATGTCAATTATGATGGTCTTTCAAAGTAATAACAACAACTAAGGCTATGCATCTATCCTAAAAATGACTCTTGGATGCTCTAATTAGCTGATTCTATGCAAAATTAAATGAAGACTACAAAATTGCAGCAACTTCTCATGCAAGAGTTTCTCTGTAGTGTGAGACAAGATCTCATCTCATGCAAGAGTTCGTCACTATGGATGAAATCTCGTGTGGTGTCACCAAGCATCTCACGTGAGCTCACAGAGGAGCTCGGTGTAAGGAAGCCCTAACCCTCATGAGGAAACCATTTCCTCATGTGAGGGGTGACTAAGGCTGATGTGAGGAAACTATTTCCTTGTGTGACATTGGAAGAACTAGACCCTAAAAAGCCTAAAATCTAACCTAAATGACCTAAGAAAATGTTAAAACTTGAAATGCAAGATGGTTTATCAACTACTTATAGGTGCATCATACTCTAGTGGCTTATTGTGTTGTCGAGAGTGCCCAAAATGATTTGTATGCACTGGCATGCTCTCAATCTCTCTCTCAAAGCTCTCAAATCACTAGAAGACAAAGTGAATAATGAATTGAAAATGACCCCTCCGGGCCTTATATAGCTTTTGACCTAATTTTCAAAAGTGCTCTCTTTTGCACAAAAACTTTACCCTTGGCTAAATTGACCATTCTGAATCCATTTTCGGGATTGAAATCAAAATCTGACATGCCTAAATAGCTCAAAATTGCATTTTAAAATTTTGGGACCATCAAGATCAGACGCTTATGCAGTCGACCTTCTGTTGGCATTTTCTTGCCAGAATCTTATCTCATCATCATTTTCTTGAGACCTTCAACATTTTCATCAAAAGTCAACTCTAGTCAAATCTAGTCAACCATGGTCAAACTTGGTCAACAGGACCTCCAAATTGCTCCAAATCACTCCTGCAGCTTCTCAATCCTTCTGTAATCTATTCTGAGTTCCTCTATATCTCCAATTTTATCTGTATCTATAACCTATTACTGTCAATCATCTTTTTGACATGTCATCTTTTGATTTCGCTACCGAGGGGGTAGGATGATTGCATCATTGAATCTTGTCAAATCAATTCTTGAATCAGTCTGATTTGAATCAAAAGTCCTCATCGCTAGGGGTATCTCATCATTAGGGGCATTTTTGGGCCTCACATCTTGTCATCTTGTCATCAATCTTTTAGGTATCTGAGTAATCTAACTTGGATCCTCAAGGATCAAGCTTCATTTTGGAGATGGTTCTTGAAATCTCATTAGGTATTGGGGCAATCTAACCCTAATTCCTGAAAGTCAAACTTTGTTCTGGAGATGGCTCTCAAAATCTCTTTTGGACTATTATCTGGGCAATCTAACTTGAGTCTTGAAGGACTAAGATTCATTCTAGAGATAGTCCTAAATCTTCATCTGTTATCATCTAATCAATGGGTATCAGGGAAATCTAACCCTGATTCTAGTCTTCTCTCAAGTGGTAATCTGACCGAGGTCTTCGCAATCTAACTTAGACTTCAGAGAATCAAGCTTCATTCTGGAGTTCATTCTACATCTCGATCTGATCGATGTCTTGGTGATCTAACCTCAACTTCTGAGGGTTAAGCTCTATTCTAGAGATAATCCTGAAACCTCATCATTTTTCACATCAGACTATTCTTTGAATCAACGAGGTGCTCGCACATCAATTCAAAGAGGGGAAAAATGTAATACCCTAAAATTGGCACCTTACAATTCTAATCAATTTTGGTGCATTCCTTCAAATTTCTACATCATCAAAGTCCTATTGTACTAGGCAATTCTATCTCCTAATTGACTTTATTTGACTAGGTGTCAAATGCAAAAAACCCTAAATTTGCATTAATCATACACGATATTTAATTCCTAAATATTTGACATTTATTGGCTAAATAATCCCTATGATTAATTAATTTAATCCTAAAGTCCTAAGTGCTTTAAATTAAATTAATTCCACCCCCTTTAGCTAATACACATCAAAGGAATTACATATTATTTGGTTATTTGAATGGACATCTTGATGAAGGGTGCTCCCCTTAATACCACAAACACATAACAGAAACAGAGAAACAACAACAACAATATGCAAGAATAGAAAATTGGATTCTTATTATCTCCACAAATGTGGAATTACAAACTTTCAGAATTACAATATGCAAAGCCACATGGGCATTCCCTTACAATATTATTTAGGACAAAGCCTCAAATCAATACCCAGATCTACTACCCATAACTATCCTAGACAACAGTATGGGCCTTCTTTATATAGGCATTTTCCACCGCCCGAGAAGGTTCCAAAAATTTAGCCCTTAGGGCCGACCAAACTTAGAATTATTTTATTTTTTAATTTATTACATCAGATTCATCTCAAAATAACTTTTAAAAGCTGAACAAAAATTTTGAAGAAAAATTATTTTCCGCCATTTCAAGTGACCCGACTTCCAGAGACCATAAGTCATCACCAGTTCACCTGATTGACTATTATAACCCCATTTCGGAAAGGCCACGAAGCACTCTACAGGCTAGACTTGCGCAAGTGCCTATCACCCAAATTTTAGACCTCATCTAAGGCCTCTAAAACCTTCTAAACTATGTTTAAAGTTTCTGTACCCTACTACCAGTACCAAAAATCTTCAATATCTTAAAAACTAGACCTGATCTAGCCATGAAACTTTACTGGCAGGCTGATATGACTGAGATGAACCTTGTTCATGAGCCACATGAAAGTGTTTGGTGCATTGGTTAGCCCAAAATGCATGACTAACCACTCATACAGTCCTTCTTTTGTCTTGAAGGCAGTCTTCCATTCATCTCCTTCTCTGATCTGAATCTAGTGATATCAACTCTTCAAATCTATCTTTGAAAAATACACAGCTCCACTCAAACAATCCATAATATCATCCATTCATGGCAATGGAAATATATACTTGATTGTGATCTTGTTTATTGCTCTAGAATCTATACACATCCTCCATTCTCCATTCTTCTTTGGTGCTAATACTGCTGGTACAGCACAGAGACTCAGACTCTCTCGAATCAACCCCTTCTGTAATAACTCATGTACTTGTCTATTCAACTCTTCACTTTCTACTAGTGTCATTCTATGTGCTACCTTGTTTAGAAAATTGGCTCCTAGAATCAAATCCATCTGATGATTAATCTTCCTTACCGGTGGTAATCCATCAGGTATATTATCAGATACAATATCCTGAAACTCATTCAACAAATCTACAACCTCTATAGGTACATCCTCTATTTCCTCTTTACCAGCTTTTGGAATTAAATAAAAACACACATGCTCATGCCTCATACCATCTAGGAATTTTCTTCCATCAACAAATGTTATTCTTGCATTACCACATACCTTTTCTTTAGTCTCCTTCAATGGTTTTAGCTTATGTCGCACTCCATCATTTGTCAGGGAATAGGTATTCACATGACCATCATGTATAGCACATCTGTCAAACTACCATGGTCTACCCAACAACATATGACATGCATCCATAGATATGATATCACATAGTACCTCATCTTGGTACCTGCCGATCTTGAACTTTACCAGGCACTATTCACTGACCATGACCTTGTGGTCATCCTGCACCTAGGCAATCCAATATGGATGTGGGTGTTTCTGTCTCTTAAGCTTCAAATTTGTCACCATCTCTTTTGACACCAAATTTTTAGTGCTTCCATTATCAATAATCACATCACAACATTTACCCTCAGACTTGCATCTAGTGTGAAACAGGCTCCTCCTTTGTTCAAGTTCATTCTCACCACTCAGCAAGACTCTTTTGTTAATCAGTGTTTCTCCTCTTTCAACATCTTTAGAATTTGATGATCTAGCATCTTCATCTACATGTGAAGCTCTGGCCTAGCCTTCATTCCTCCTATCTATCCTCCCTTGGTGTTAAGGACATTCAAATTCCCTATGACCTTCTTCTCCACAGTGAAAACATGTTCCACGGAAGCCTCCTCTTCCTGAACCTTGTCCTCTTCCTCTTCCTCTCTGATCTCTATTGTTCTAATCTTGGAAATGATTGGAATTGTTTCCTCTCTAATTTTGACTACTATTGGCCTCATCCTTCTTTTTTTGAATCTTCATTTCAGCCTCCATATGATCATCCACCGTGACCCCTTCCATTTTGTCTGCTCTCGAACTTCTTATTTAGCTTTTCCTCCACTTTTAAGGTAAACTGGTATACCTCTACAATACTCTTCATTCAAACTAGATTCAGCTCCTCCTGAATGCTCAACCTCAACCCATTAAGGTAATGGGAAAATTTCTCCTTATTTGCTTCTGCATGGCCTTTTCTTATGAGGATTCGATAGAACTCCTCTGTATACTCTTGAACAGATCTTCTTGCCTACTTCAAACTTTGCATCTTCTTCAGTAGGTCAAGCTCATAATCAACAGGAATGAACTGTTGCTTCAATTTATCCAACATCTAATCCCATCTTGTGATTTTATCCTTTCCTCTTCTATTTCACTCTAATTGAATCTCTTGCCGCTAGATCTTCGCATGACCTTTTAGCCTAGCCTTCGCGAATTTGTTCCTATCAAGGTCCTTAATATCTTCATACTCAAAATATTATTCACATTCATTGATCCAGTCGATCAACTCCTCTAGGTTAAGATTTCCAAAAAATGTCAGAACCTCGATCTTAGGTCTTTTTCTGATCTTAGAAATGGCCCAAAAAAGTCTTTCTTCCTCCTAGTTCACAACTTTGACTCCTCCTTCTTGATCTTCTTCTTCAGCTTAATCCTCACTTTCGTCTCTGACATTAAGATTCATTCCTCTACAAATCTCCTCTTGCAATGCTCGCACTTGTCTCTAGAGTGCTCTGACCTTAGGTGTTACAACACCAGCTCTTCCACCATGTTCCTTTTGTGGAGGCATTTTCGTGATGCGCACTAAAACCCTAACCACGGTCTTGGTGCAAACTACCTCACAGTTAATGATCTATTTACACACTCAAGATCTCCTGCTCTAATACCACTTGATGAAGGGTGCTCCTCTTAATACCACAAACACATAACAGAAATAGAGAAACAACAACAACAATATGCAAGAACAAAAAATTGGCTTCTTATTATCTCCACAAATGTGGAATTGCAAACTTTCAGAATTACAATATGCAAAGTCACATGGGCATTCCCTTACAATATTCTATAGGAAAAATCTTTGAATCAATACCTAGATCTACTACCCAGAACTATCCTAGACAACACTACAGGCCTTCTTTATATAGGCATTTTCCACTACCCGTGAAGGTTTTGGAAATTTAGCCCTTAGGGCTGACCAAACTTATAATTATTTTATTTTATAATTTATTACATCAAAGTCGGCTCAAAATAACTTTTGAAACCTGAACAAAAATTTTGAAGGAAAATTATTTTTTGCCATTTCAGGTGACCTGACTTTCAGAGACCATAAGTCATCACCAGTTGACCCGATTGACTATTATAACCCCATTTTGGAAATGCCATAAAGCACTCTACAGGCTTGGCTTGTGCAAGTGCCTGTCACCCAAATTTTAGACCTCATCTGAGGCCTCTAAAACCTTCAAAACTAAGTTCAAAATTTTTGTACCTTATTGCCAATACTGAAAATCTTCAATATCTTATAAACTAGACCTGATCTAGCCATGAAACTTTACTGGCAGGCTGATATGACTGAGATGAACCTCCACATGTAAAATTAGAACATTTTGAGATTTATGACCATTTACTAAAAATAGAAAGTTTCAACAAATAGCAACTCTGCACAAGATAGCCCTTATTGAATATTTTTCGGTGATGCAAGATTGCTCTTACACCCAGGATGCTCCTGCATCAGACACCCGGGGTAATTTTAGAAGTGATACTGTCATGACTTAGGTGTGCAAAGGAAAACCAAGATGGTTAACCTCCTCCTTTCTTAGCCATGATGAATCTTCAATAGGTCATCCTTTCCTTACCGGTAGTAATCCATCAGGTACATTATCAAATATAATATCTTGAAACTAATTCAACAAATCTGCAACCTCTACAAGTACATCCTCTATTTCCTCTTAACCAGTTCTTGGAATTAAAGCAAAACACATATGCTCATGCCTCATACCATTTAGGAATTTTCTTCCATCAACAAATGTTATTCTTGCATTACCACATACCTTTTCTTCGGTCTCCTTCAATGGCTTTAGCTTATGTCACACTCCATCCTTTGTTAGGGAATAGGTATTTGCACAACCATCATGTACAACACATCCGTCAAACTGCCACGGTCTACCCAACAACATATGACATGCATCCACAGATATGATATCACATAGTACCTCATCTTGGTGCCCACCAATCTTGAACTTTACCAAGCACTGCTCACTGACCATGACATTGTGGTCATCCTGCACCTAGGCAATCCAATATGGATGTGGGTGTTTCTATCTCTTGAGCTTCAACTTTGTCACCATCTCTTCTGACACCAAATTGTTAGTGCTTCCACTATCGATAATTACATCATAGAATTTACCATCACACTTGCATCTACTACCAAACAGGCTCCTCCTTTGTTTAGGTTCATTCTCACCACTCAATAAGACTCTTCTGTTAATCAATGTTTCTCCTCTTTTAGCATCTTCAAAATTTGATGATCTAGCATCTTCATCTATATGTGCAACTCTGGCCTAGCCTTCATTCCTCCTATATGTCCTTCCTTGGCATTGAGGACATTCAAATGCACTATGACCTTCTTCTCCATAGTGAAAACATGTTCCACGGAAGCCTCCTCTTCCTGAACCTTGTCCTCTTCCTCTTCCTCTCTGATCTCTATTGTTCTAATCTTGGAAACGATTGGAATTGTTTCCTCTCTAATTCTGACTGCTACTAGCCTCATCCTTCTTTTTCAAATCTTCATTTTGGCCTCCATATGACCATCCACCGGATCATCCACTATGACCCCTTCCATTTTTTCTGCTCTTGAACTTCTTGTTCAGCTTTTCCTCCACTTTTAGGGCAAACTAGTATGCCTCTTCAATACTGTTCATTCGAACTAGATTTAGCTCCTCCTGAATGCTCAGCCTCAATCCATTAAGGTAATGGGCAACTTTCTCCTTATTCACTTATGCATGGCCTATTCTGATGAGCATTTGATAGAACTCCTCTGTATACTCCTCAACAGATCTTCCTGTCTGCTTCAAACTTTGCATCTTCTTTAGTAGGTCAAGCTCATAATCAATAGGAATGAATTATCACTTCAATTTATCCACCATCCAATCCCATCTTATGATTTTATCCATTCCTCTTCTATTTCACTCCAATTGAATCTCTTGCCACCAGATCTTTACATGACCTTTCAGCCTGGCATTCCCAAATTTGACCCTATCAGGATCCTCAATATCTTCATACTCAAAATATTTTTCACATTCATTGATCCAGTCAATCAACTCCTCTGGGTTAAGATTTCCAGAAAATGTTGGAACCTCAATCTTAGGTCTTTTTTCGTTCTTTGAAATGGCCCGAAAAATTCTTTCTTCCTCCTAGTTCACAACTTCAACTCCTCCTTATTGATCTTCTTCTTCGGCTTCATCCTCACTTTTGTCTCTAACATTAAGATTCATTCCTTTGCGAATTTCCTCTTGCAATGCTCGCACTTGTCTCTAGAGTGCTCTAACCTTAGGTGTTACAACACAAGCTCTTTTGCCATGTTCCCTTCATGGAGGCATTTTCGTGATGCACACTGAAAACTTAACCATGGTCCTGGTGCAAATTGCCTCACAGTCGGTGATCTATTTACACACTCAAGAACTCCTACTCTGATACCACTTGATGAAGGGTGCTCCCCTTAAAACTACAAACACATAACAAAAACATAGAAACAACAACAACAATATGCAAGAATAGAAAATTAGCTTCTCATTATCTCCACAAATGTGGAATTACAAACTTTTAGAATTACAATATGCAAAGCCACATGGGCATTCCCTTACAATATTCTATAGGACAAAGCCTTGAATCAATACCCAGATCTACTACCTAGAACTGTCCTAGACAACACTACTTGCCTTCTTTATATAGGCATTTTCCACCACTCGAGAAGGTTCCAAAAATTTAGCCTTTAGGGCTAACCAAACTTATAATTATTTTATTTTTCAATTTATTACAGCAAAGTCGGCTCAAAATAACTTTTGAAACCTGAACAAAAATTTTGAAGGAAAATTATTTTTCACCATTTCAAGTGACCTGACTTTCGGAGACCATAAGTCATCACCAGTTGACCCAATTGACTATTATAACCCCATTTTGAAAAGGCCACGAAGCACTCTACAGGCTTGACTTGCACTAGTGCCTGTCACCCAAATTTTAGACCTCATTCAAGGCCTCTAAAACCTTCAAAACTAAGTTCAAAATTTTTGTACCCTACTGCCAATACTGAAAATCTTCAATATCTTCAAAACTAGACCTGATCTAGCCATGAAACTTTACTGGCAAGCTGATATGACTGAGATGAACCTCCACATGTAAAATCAGAACATTCTGAGATTTATGACCATCTTACTAAAAATAGAAAGTTTCAAAAAATAGCAGCCCTACACAAGATAGCCCTTATTGAATAAAAAATAGAAATATTTTTGGGTGATGCAAGATTGCTCTTACACCCAGGATGCTCGTGCATCAGACACCCAAGGTAATTTGAGAAGTGATCCTATCATGACTTAGGTGTGTAGAGGAAAACCAAGATGGCTAACCTCCTCCTTTGTTAGCCATGATGAATCTTCAATAGGTCATCCTTTCCATTTGACCAAATACTCTTCATATGTCTTGTTCCTTGTGCTTCTGCCAACATGACTATCCAACATGTCTTCAATCTCCTTGATATCTGAACTAGTTGCTGGAATAATCCACTGTGTTGTTGTAACCTCATCTTCAAAACCTCCTTCATGATACTCTATCAAATCTAAAATGTTAAACACTGGTGAAATATTCAGCTCTATAGGCAATTCTACCTCATATGCATTTCCTGAATCATGCTTCTTCAGTATCTTACATGGCCCAAATTTCTTCATTTTCAACTTGTTATATGTACCAACCAGAAATTGGTCCTTCTGCAAATGAACCATGACTTCATCTCCAACTTGAAATTCCTTATGCCTCCTTTTCACATCTTCTTTAGACTTATACTGCCTATTCATCTTGGTAATGTGCTTCCTCACCTCCTCATAGATGTTCTTCAAATGTTCTAAAAAATCCTCAGCTTCAGCACTACTTATTTCTCTTTTATCTATCTTTCTCAACTCATATGCATTTTTAGGACTACTCCCATATACAATCTGGAATGGTGATTTACTAGTGCTCTTATTGATAGAATTATTGT
Organism: Chamaecyparis obtusa; assembly: GCA_027943335.1. NCBI lineage: Eukaryota > Viridiplantae > Streptophyta > Pinopsida > Cupressales > Cupressaceae > Chamaecyparis > Chamaecyparis obtusa. The sequence goes on from BSBK01006252.1 coordinate 83,304, forward strand.
ATGCAAATTCTACCTGTGGTAAAATCAAATCTCATCCTCTTGGCTTATCTCCAACCAAACATCTTAGCAAATTTCCCAAACTCCTATTCACCACCTCATTCTGTCCATCAGTCTCTAGATGATGTGATGAACTAAACTTCAAATCTATCTTCAACTTCTTCTACAATGTACGCCAGCAATATCCAATGAACTTAGTATCCTTATCTGAAACTATACTTTTTGGCAAACCATGTAGTCTCACTACTTCTCTGAAAAACAATTCTACTACATGAATAGCATCATTAGTCTTCTTGCAGGGAATAAAATGTGCCATCTTTGAAAATCTGTCAACCACCACAAAAATTGAATCATGTCCTCACTATGTCCTTGGTAAACCAAGAACAAAGTCCATACTAATATCTGTGTGCTATAAATGTGTCACACTTCTATGGATCATTACATGCAAGGAAACTCAAGAATGAGCCCTCACAAATCGATCCATAGCTCCCTAGGCATGGAGTGCAAGGGTTTTAAGAATGCTCTCAGCTAGAGCTATTTAGCCTATAACCTTGCTAGTAAACCATGCAATGGGAGATTCAATGAAGACAAGGGCAAGAATGCCAATATCCTCAAGAATCAAGAATGAAAATGCAATGCAATGCTATGCTAGAAATGGAAATGCAAGCTAAGCTATGAAAGAAAATATGCAAGTATTACAACCCAAGCTAATTAATCTATGTGATCTAATCTAGAGCATAGAAATGAAGCTAATCTAAGAAAGCATAAATATGAAGCTAAGCTAAGAATGCAAGAATGAGATGTAGATGCTAAGAATGGTTCAAATCTTCAAAAACTCCAAAGTGACCTAGAAATCCTGCAGCGTAAAGTTAGCATAAAAAGTTTGGGGCTTTTATTTATTTAAAAAGGGAGGAAATATTCATTTTAAATAAATAAAGACTTAAGATAAAATGGTTAGCCCATAGAAAATAATTGAATAAATGATAAAACTAGGATTTGATCAAGAATAAGCAATTGCTGATTTAGCAAAAGGGGCTAATAGTCTAGATGATGATTTTTAGGTGTATACATTTGCCCCTCTTTGACTAATGTGTGATCGATTTGGAAACACATGGAGTCAAAGAATGAAGTTGAAATGTGAGATCGATTTGGGATCACAAAGCAACTCAAATCAGCCAAGAAAGCAAGAGATAGCCAAGAAGGCAAGCAATAGCATTCTGAGTCCAAAGAATGAAGTGCAGAAAAATAGCAAATCCTACATGGTCAGCCTGATAGCGACAGTACTAAACACTTAGGAAAGAGATAGCCAATAAGATATGATGTGTCTGCCCCCTTGGGATCAAAAGAGAAATTAGGTAGAGGTACTACAGAAGTAAGAGCAACATGATCAAATCACTAGAAATCATAATCAAAGAAAGAGAATAGAATAACCATCAAGCAGTGAAGATATGCCCCACACATGGGACACGAGGCATGAACCTATTGGTCCCTCAACCCATAAACACCATGGAGGGGAATTGGAACTTGGGATGTGAAAGTGAATGAAAGACTAGAAGTTTGAAAGAGATGGAGATGAAGAGGTGAAGAATGCCCCAGTGAAGATCGAACGATCAGGCCTCAAAAGGTTAGCCAACTGCACGGAAGAAGGAGAAAGGCAATTTGGGTGATCTAGGTGAACTCAGATTTTGGTTTGGATCCCAAAATGAATAGAAAATGATGTGATATGAAAGACAAGAAGTGAAAGACATGATCAGGAAGAAGCGAAAGGTGAGAGCAATTTGATTAACAAGTCCATGAAAGATGAAATGAGAGCTCTCTCCATATGCAAGATGCAAAACTAAACTAACATGAACCTAAGAATGCAAGCTACATGAAAAGTGGTTTACTTGCAAGGTTAAAAAGCCAATAGACATCTAATATTCATCATTGAGCATTAGGTAGCACCGTAAGATCATACAATGCACACTAGCATAACTATGTGGATATGACTATGATCTCTATCAGATAAAAATGTGGAAATCCCACCTAGGCATCAAAGACATGTAGGTCCAGATGACTAATGCAGTGAGATCACCTAAATTTTGATATGGTGAGATTATGCTTGTATCAAGACACATGAAAGTTAGGATAACTAGAAGCATGCACTTGCAAAATAGTCAAGGATAATACCTTGTAGGTCCATAGTGTCAAGTAAGACCAGCATAAATGCTCATGATAGTTAGGACCAACAAAATATACCCACAAGCAGAAAAAGCAATAAAACATGTTCTCATTCCCTCAGTCTTCTAGCTATGCATCATCGAAAATGATCATAGGGGGAGAACACTTGGAAAGATAGCATCATAGACAACACACAAAGAAATAAAGCCAAGCAAGTCTTAGTGAGTGTGTGTGTGTGTAGGTCATAGAGTCAAACTTTGAGTATCGCATCTGCCAGTGAGAAATATTGCATCATCTAGACTGCAAGTAGGGTATCTGATAAGTGTTGAAAAACACTCGACACTAGGGTAGTGTTGAAAAACACCATCGGGGTGGTGTTGAAAAACACCATTTGCGAGGTGCCTAAGAAACCTAGATGCACAAAGAGACCCAAGATAAGCTTAAAACAACGTATGCCTCTTAGACTAAGACAAGAGTCAATTCAAGGCTAGGGGAGACAAAGTGAGAAGTGGAGCGAAAGAGCACCATGCAAGACTGATAGACATAGGTGCAAAGGGTCTCAAGTAGTGCCTGTTTCCAGGTTTTCACCACTTGATAGATTTATTGCAATTTTTTTAGGACTTTTTTATAATTTTTTTGTATTTTTGCTACCAAGGAGCCTGTTTCTAGGTTTTCACCAAGGCACTTTTTCAATTTTTATTTTTTTTTATGTTTTGAATTTTTTTGATTTTTTTGGTGAGACATCAAAGTGCCTATTGCTAGGTTTTCACTAGGATGCTCAATTTTTCAATACTTTTTTATGCTTTTTAGGATTTTTTCAGCATCATATAAGAATTTTTTTTGGAATTTTTTCAGGATCATAAAATATGTACAAAGGATGCCCCAGATAGAAATGGGCATCAAGAATCTGCTTCCTTTGATGTAGAGAATTGATAGGCCCCAGGCCCAAATGCTGCAACTATGATGATAGGAGGTCTCAACCAGTTTGACCAATAATAACCAGCCCTAAGCAATGTCTGAGCTAGCGAAGGATCGTTAGAATGTGATCCACATATGCCATCATGGATTTCAGTTAGCACTTTTTCTGACTCCTCTATTTCTAGACACTTAAGGAGAGTTCTGTCTAGACCCTTCCTATACAAGTCACCAGAGACAAAGGTAAAGTGTAAGGGATGGCAGAAGGAATGGCGTGGTGGATTTGCAAGAGGAATATGAGGTGGAAGAAATGAAAAGATGGTAGGATTGTAAGATTTGTGAGTAGGATAGTGTAATTCATCCACCAGGAACTTGAAGTGAAATTTATGCTTTTTCATTTGTAAGATGGATGTTGAAGTAACCAAGGCATTAGCAACTTTGTTCTCAGCTCTAGGAATGGGCTGAAGTATAATAGATATGAGATCATGCTTGAAGTAGTGCACCATTTTTTTGTAGAGAATCAGCTTGTCATCTTTTATTTGATAATCAGTACTTTTGAGCAGATTTTTATTTTTACTTTTCTTAGGTTTGGATACAGCCACAATGTGGTTTTCACCATTTGACCATTGCTCTTTGCTTTTGACTTGATGACTGTGATGTTTGAATGCTGATTCAATATTTTTTGTGGCTAGTTCACTGGTGGAAGAAGTAACAGGTATTAATGCGAGATGAAATGAAGTGACTGGTTCAATAGTATTTATGTGAAGGATATCATCTCTAGTGACAAGAGAGGTCAAGCCTATAGGGTAAGCTCCAAAAGCATTAAGATCTAGACTTGTCATAGAAGGACCAGCATGATCCACTAAAGCAATACATGGAACAAACTCATCAGACCTGACATGAGACTCATCAACTACGTCAGGTGGTATATGAGAGGTATGAGCTACATCAACATCCATATCTGTCATGGAAGAATCTTTTGGAAGAGGCTTAAGATGCCGAGAAGTAGAGATACTCATGTCATTATGTGATAGATCACCTCTTTGTAGTAGTCATGCAATGTTGCAACGTTGTCTATCATAGTGCAATGATTCTTTAGGCACATAGGTTCTAGACATAGAGGCCTCAGCTATATCATCAGTAGATATACATTCTTCTCCCCAAAGAAGTGAAGTAGAAGGAAGATCATCTCCCTTGTGAGCTATAGTGTGTAGTGGTGACTCATCTATATTTGTGTCTGAATTATTGAGCATGGGAGTATTTTGAGAATCCTCTCTATAGATCCACTCTTGAATAGCTTGTTCTTCTCTTTCTTCTTCTAAAGGAATGGATGAAGGAAAAAAAGTATCAAAGATCATCATAGCAAAAGTGGAAGGCTTCAGCTGATCAGAAGGTCTCCCATATGACCTAGGAGAAACAGGTATAGAAGCAAAGGAATTCAGCATATATTCACCCATACCAAGGCTCGTCATCTTAAGTGATTTCTCAGCAGCAACTAGAGACATACGAGGATCAATAGAAGGTTCATTGTGAGGAACAAATTTTTTAGTAACAGCAAGAGCATTGATAGCAATAGTATGGCCGCTAGGAATCACAACTTCAGTGCCATTGTATGGAAATTTGATGCACTGATGATAAGTGGAAGGAATAGCCTGCATGTCATGGATCCAAGGATGACCCAAAAGAATGTTATATGCAAGTGGGATGTCCAATAGTTGGAAGCTAATATCTTTCATGATAGGACCCACTCAGATAGGTAGTGTGACAAGACCTTTGGAAGATCTTTCCACTTTATCATAAGCTTTTATAGTAATCTTCTTCTTAAAATCCACAACAAATTCTGACAAACCCAACTGTTGTATAACATTAAAAGAAACACTATTTAACCCTGCACCATTGTCTATCAGGACTCGGCGGACTCCGGTATTGTAGACTAGAAGTTCAATGTGTAAAGCTAGATTGTGCGGGTGAGCAATAGATATGTCATCTTCTACAGAAAAAGAGAGAGATAGCGGGGATGAAATGTGGTTGACCATAGCCTGAAATTGATCTGGATCAATGTCATTGGGAACATGTGTTGTACGTAGAGCCTCATCAAGAATTTCTCTATGCAAAGAGGATAACCGAAGCAACTCAAGGATAGATATCTGTGCTGGTGTCTTTTGCAAATGTTGGACAAGATCATAGCTAGGGGTGGCTGAAGGAGCCACTTGTTTGGAAGGCAAAGCTTGCTTGGGATCTTGCCCAGTTTTAAGGACAATCTTGGCTTGCCCCCTAGTAACAGCATTCAGTGTCTCACTTCAGGAAGATGAACTACCACATGTTTGCAAGACTAACTTTGGCTTACCATGATTGGTGTTATTATCATCTTGAGACCTCATCATTAGAACACTCTCAACGGGCTCTACCATGTTAATCACAAGTGTATTAGAAGGATACGTGTAATTGATCTTTGCATCATGATTCTTCTTATGTGTTTGAGAGGTTTCCCCCTTATCATACTTAGGTAGAGGATCTTTGAAAGCTGTGTGATCAGAATTTTTAGTTAAGCCATCAATGGAGATTGTGTCATTCTCAAAAAGATCCTGAATATCATCCTTAAGCCTAAAAAAATTGTCTGTTGGATGTCCCTTATTTCTGTGATAATGGTAGTAATGATCCTCTCTCCACTAATTAGGCTTATTTATCAGATCCCAGTTACCAGGTTTATCAAGAAGCGTAAGATATCCATTGTCAACCAAAGTCTTAAGGATCACATCGTAAGGTTCTACCAACTTGGTATAGACTCACTTTCGAAATGACTTCTTAGGCTTATCTACATATTGAGGTTTAGGAGCATTGTAAGCGTTGCTAGCTTCTTATTGTTTTGCTACATAGATAGCGTTGGAGAGATTGAAAGCGGGCTCTTTAACTTTAGGAGCATCAACAACCCCATCATTAACAACATACTTGTTCTTATTCCAAGGTTTGTTCTTGTCTTTGCCATTCCCTTTAGCATCTTTATTAATAACAATATCCCCTTTTCTTATAGGTACATCCTCAATTCAATATGCACTTTCAACCATGTCATTGAAAGAGGAGAACAGTTGCTTCCTTAGATCATAAAATAGCTCAGGCACAAGTGTGTTGATGAAAATGTCAATCTTTTCTCTTTCAGGTAGCGGACAAGGATATCTAGAATACAATGACCTCCAAAATTGTAAGTAAGTTGCAAATGGCTCACCTTGATGTTGTCTTAAATTACCGAGATCTATCACGGTGACAGGTTGTTGGATGTTGTAAGAATAATGTTGTGTGAAGCGCATAGCCAACTCATCAAAAGTCTTCAAAGGAGGTGTCAACTTTGCAAACCATTCTAAAGCTTGTCCTCTTAAGCTTTGAGGGAATAATCGTAGCAAAAATGTGTCTTTGTGAAGGAAGTCCATGCTAAGAGCATAAAAGTGATGCACATGGTCATGGGGATCACCATTTCCATCATACTTGTTGTATTTGGGAACCTCAATATCCCTAGGAAATGGGACCATGTATAGACTTTTATCAAAAGGAAGAGCACAAATTGATTCTACGAAAGAGACCTTTGGAGGCTCTCTTTCTATTGCCATTTGGGTAAGGTGTTGATTTGTTCGACGTAGTTCTTCCTGAAGGACTTCCAATTTATTTGGTACTCTTTGTTGGACAATTTGTCTGACATTATAGCCGGGAGGAAGCTTGTATCCTCTAGAAGTCATATGTTGAAAATATTGATTGCCATTACGCTCTAAAAGCTTATGCATCATTCGTTGGAAATCCACATCTTGTTCACATCTCATAAGATCCTCACTAGAAATCTCATCATTAGCCTCTGCCTCATGTTGAGAGGGAGGAGGTCTAGGAGGTGAAGAAGGCATAGAAAAAGTTGGCCTTAGAGGAGATCTTGGTTGTGTTTTGTTGCCATTGTTAAAAAGAGGTCTATGCTCATGATTACTAGTCTCGGGTTGCTCATGAAATGTCCCTCTATAAGCCATGCACCTAGCAGCATCCATCCTTTGTTGATTGTGTTCTTTTTCTAAGCGTGCTTAGTTATCCTTATGCTCAAAGTGTTCTTGCAAGAGTTGAAAATTTTCTTGTTCAGTCAAAGTGAGTGAGACACTGTCTGTGTTTTTGGGAGTCTTGAATGCGGAAAAGAAGAAACCTCCTTTGTACCATAGTGTAGCCTTAGATTTATCAGATTGGTCAGAACTAGAACTTTCTTTGCTAATGGGTGCTTTGGAACATCTAGTTGTAGAAGGTAACTGTGTATAATTGAACGGAGGGTGATTCTCCTGCTCAAACTGAGACCGAGTTGTAACCGGCATGAAAAAAGATGTTGGTCAACTAATAGAATGAGACAAAGTTTCTCAGATTTGAGATAAGCAAGGCTAATAAAGATCACTTGTCAAAGTAGAACAATAGGGAGATGGCTCATCAAAAGTGCTCAAGCACTTACAGCAATCAATTGACTAAAGCCGAGCAGCGAGCAAGAAGCTCAATAAGCAAGTAGCTAGAGAGGTAACTGTGATGTGACAAGTGATCAAGAGTAGCATTTGTTAGACTCAAACCAAATATTTTTAGCTCATTTTTCTCAGTCTAGAACAAATCTAAGCATGCAGATAACATACCAGCTTCAGGCAAGAATAGAAAAAGACACTCTATGATAGGTTAAAGTGCAAGTTTAGCAACCACAGATTGCAGCAATGACAGGACATCAAAAGGATTCTGGGTGATACTTTCCAGGTAGACAGGGCGATACTTCTTAGTTTGGGTGATACTTCATCTCAAGCCAGATGATAGACTATAGTATGGCTGGGTGATAGAATCCAGGCTAGCGGGGTGATAGTCCAAAAGGTGCGAACTATCGCATGATATATCTCAGTAAAGCGCACGATAAAATAGTAGGGCGCGAAGTATCATGCGATATTTCATAGTAAGGCATGCGATACTGTGGCAAATTTGTATGACTCTTTGACCAGTGGACATAAAAATCTCAGTTTTAAAGTGTTTTGATCAAGTTCAATTTGACAGTTTGACAAACAGTAATAGTAGATAAAAGACAAGTTTGCAAATAGTAGGTGATCAAACATGTCATAGAATACTTGAAACAAGGGCAAAAGCAACCTTTCCAAGACAAGCACTTGTGATATCAAAATAGAAAACCTTATGAATGCTACCATTTGTTTGAATGTTGAGAACGTTTTACACGGGCATAGCACGATCGAAGATAATTCAAGCAATTACTACCTAGAAGGACAATGCTCATTACTTAGCAATGTGGCCCACAACTTGATGCTCCCTTGCCTCACACCAAGTGGTTTCCCACAAGAGATATTGGCATTGTCATGGAAGTGTCAAAAAAACACAACCAAAGGAACACATATGGTGAGTGTCTTGGGGTGATCTGGGTAAGTCCACTTGTATCAATCCTTGCACCAAGAAGCTAAGCGGCTAAAATAGGGTGGCCTCTAACCAATGGTTCATAGTAAGGATTTCCATTCATAACACCCTTCTTACTCCTCATAAAGGACTAGGACCTCGCGGCCTCAAGAGTACCTTAAGCATTTTTGCTCAATGCTTTCCCCATGGTCACAATCCCATGAGCTACTAACATCAAGCGAAGACAAGTGTTATGTCTACCAAGGTTTTGTGTCCTTGATAGCCTTGAGATTATAGTGAGTTGGAATCACTTGCCACCAAAGAAAATGATGACAAGGTTGTCCCCACTTGGGTCATTCCTCTTGATTGCTCAAGAGCAAGCTGGCTAAAGGATCCTTATACTAAACAAAAAGTGGATTAACTCTCGAGGTTCAAGGTTTTTGGTTCACCACAAGGGTGAAGAGCATACTCCCCTATCTCAAGAATCTCTCCCAAACACACCAAGCAAAGATTTAATTACCCCCTTGCTTTCAAAATCCCAAGATGGGTCAAGATTTCTGTTTCACCACAAGGGTGAAGAGCATACTCTCCTACCACCTCAAAATTTCTACAACAAGGTATTAAGTGTCTATGAAAGGAAACAACTACTATATGCCGCACTTAATAAAGAAATAAATTAAACAAGCACTTGATTTGGTTTTTATGCTTAGGGCAGCCCTACAAAAACCATTAGTAGCCCTCTTTGACATGCGATTTTAGCAAATTTCAAGCAAGAAGCACCTACAACCACAACTTGTTAGACCAACAAGAGTTAGGAAAATCAAAATCCAAAATCTAACAATGATTAGTACATGAAAAATTAGATAATCTGCAAAAATAATTGATCAAATGATAAAATCTAAAAAATGAAACCATCATGGTTGGATTAGGCTCAGAAAGACTTTTCCAATGATATATCACACTTAAACTTTTGATACCATTTGCAAAATTTCAAAAAAAAATGGGCAATAGAATTCACAATGGCTAGGTGATACTTCTGATAGGCGAAGTATCATGCACACATACAGAGAAGTATCACGTGATACTTCTGGAAAGTATCGTATGATAGTCTACGAAAAAAAATAGAGACCGAAAATTAAGCTAAAAACTTGCCGAAAAATTGATAGAAAATGACGAAAATGCAGAAAAAGAAGGGACAAAGCTAGTCTACTCTGCCCCATGGTGGGTGCCAAAAATGTGTGCTATAAATGTGTCACACTTCTATGGATCATTACATGCAAGGAAACTCAAGAATGAGCCCTCACAAATCGATCCATAGCTCCCTAGGCATGGAGTGCAAGGGTTTTAAGAATGCTCTCAGATAGAGCTATTTAGCCTATAACCTTGCTAGTAAACCGTGCAATGGGAGATTTAATGAAGACAAGGGCAAGAATGTCAATATCCTCAAGAATCAAGAATGAAAATGCAATGCAATGCTATGCTAGAAATAGAAATGCAAGCTAAGCTATGAAAGAAAATATGCAAGTATTACAACCCAAGCTAATTAATCTATGTGAGCTAATCTAGAGCATAGAAATGAAGCTAATCTAAGAAAGCATAAATATGAAGCTAAGCTAAGAATGCAAGAATAAGATATAGATGCTAAGAATGCTCCAAATCTTCAAAAACTCCAAAGTGACCTAGAAATTCTGCAGCATAAAGTTAGCATAAAAAGTTGGGGGCTTTTATTTATTTAAAAGGGGAGGAAATATTTATTTTAAATAAATAGAGACTTAGGATAAAATGGTTAGCCCATAGAAAATAATCGAATAAATGATAAAACTAAGATTTGATCAAGAATAAGCAATTGTTGATTTAGCAAAAGGGGCTAATAGTCTAGATGACCATTTTTAGGTGTATACAATATCATCCCAAGGCTTCTCTAGTATAGGTAATGGCTGATACAACCTAGTATTTTTCTTCACTCTTTTCGCCATCTGACATAGTCTGCAACTCTGTACAAACTTCTTGACATCTTATTGCAACTGTGGCCAATAATAATTCTCACTAACCAAAGCAAGTGTTTTATCATGACCAAAATATCCAGCCAATCCTCCACTATGCTTCTCCTTGATGAGATTCTCCCTCATAGAACTTTGTGGAATGCACAACTGACTCCCTCTGAATAGCATATCGTCCTGGATGATAAAATCCAACCACTTCATTCTGTCTAGAGTAATAGGTTCTTTACAAGCTTTACAAGCTTCGCCAAAATTAGGATCCTCTGGATACAAATTCTTGAGTTCTTTAAACCCAACCACCTCAATCTGCATCTCTATCAGCAATAGTTGCCTTCTGCTAAGCGCATCTGTAACCCTATTATACTTTCCACTTCTGTGTTTCAAAACAAATGTATAACTCTGCAAAAACTCAACCCATTTCAAATGCCTTCGATTCAACTTTCCTTGACTATTCAGATATTGAAAAGCTTGATGATTACTATACAAAACAAAATCCTTAGAAAGAAAATAGTGTCTCCACTTCTTCAATGCCTGAACTATAGCATAAAATTTCTGATCATAAACAGAATATTTCCTCTTGGCATCATTTAACTTCTTACTGAAATAAGCAATAGGTTTACCTTCTTGGCTCATAACAGCTCCTATTGTAGTACCACTAGCATCACAATCTACTTGAAACACCTTATTAAAATCTAGAAGTGCTAAAATAGGTTGTTCTGTAACTTTCTATTTCAATAGTTTAAAACTCTTATCTGCCCCATTAGTCCACTTGAACTCTTTTCTATCCCCTCTCATTGTTTCAGTCAAGGGTCCACAAATACTAATAAAATTTTTGATAAACTTTCTGTAAAAACTAGCTAGACCATTAAAAGATCTTACCTCGGTAGCACTCCTTGGAGTAGGCCATTCAAGGATAGCATGTACTTTCTTTGGGTCTATTTTTAGACCTTTTGTTGAAACTAAAAATCTCAAATACACTAACTCTTTCTTCACAAAACTGCACTTCTTCAAATTAATCAACAATTTCTCATCTTTTAACTTCTCAAACACCATACAAATATACATCATATGCTCTTCCAATATCTTACTAAAGATCAAAATATCATTTAGGTACACAATGACAAACTTACCCAGAAATTCTTTTAGAACCTCATTCATGAGCTGCATGAAAGTGCTCAGTGCTTTGGTTAGCCCAAAAGGCATGACTAACCACTCATATAGTCCCTCCTTTATCTTC
>BSBK01006252.1:100000-107500 GCA_027943335.1 Chamaecyparis obtusa
TGGAGAGGTGAGTTTTTAATTTATTATCTGTGTGTACACACTTTATAACATGTTTTCTTGTACAATATTTTAAATCAAACTTAAGATCTTTGTACAATGTTTATATATTAATTAATTTATATATCTATTTCTTTGTAGGGATCTGCACATCCTTCGTAGCATGATAGTCACTCTGGGTGTGACCACTTAGTGAGGAGTCGTCATGATGAGTCCTAGGCACTTTTATATTTAATAGATAGAGACATATTTCATATTACATTTATATTCACATGTGTTTGATGAACTATTTTTCATTTCTAGACGAGCTACAGGACCGATTGATGTGTTTGATGTTATATTTCATTTCTAGACCCTTTTGATAGAATGTTTGACACATGATTGATCCATATATGTTTCATATTTACTATACTTGATCTACACATGATTGATGTTTCATGCATGTTATATATATATATATATATATATATATATATAATATATATATATATATATATATAACATGCATGAAACATCAATCATGTGTGATGAACTTGTACATACATGTTTGATTCTTCATGAGTTCATGTGATTTCAAAATTATAAACATAAAATTTTCAATAATTTCAATAGATTACATACATGTGTTTAATTGAAATTTGATTACATACATGAATGATGTTTAACTATACTGATAAACCTTATTTTTAGGTTGATAATCAACAAAATGAATCCCATGTTTAAGTATTTTGATTTACTTCAAATATGTTCCTTGCACGACAACTGAACCTGCACAGACAAGTTCAACAATGTTAAATATATATATATATATATATATATATATATATATATATATATATATATATATATATATATATATATATATATATATATATATATATATATTTATATATATATATATATATATATATATATATATATATATATATATATATATATAGATGTTAAATTAACCATATAAACAAACGTATAAGAAAATTGGAAGTTGGAAGGTCTCACTCAAGTTTAATACAGGTTGTGAAACTTAAATACAGTACTAGAACCTATGGGAAACATAATTCCATCACTTGTTTCATTTTGTGTTAGCTTCATCCTCTCCTTACAACAATGTAATAAATAGTAACTAAGACCTTCCACATTTCCAGGCTCTGCTACTACTGCAAAAATATGTCTACTTTTAAAGTGAACTTTTAATATTAGGAACTTGTAAACATAAATTAAACAAACTTTATTTATGAATTGATTTTATGAATCCTTTTTAAACATGTACATAAAGACACATGTACCAATTTTGATCAAACCTAAAATATGGTCATAATCTGTAGAAATCAATGGAATGTCATCAAATCTTTCATCCTAAACATCATCTATGTTTGTAACATCTAGTGGAACCAAATTCAATTCACTAACATATCCACATTTTTGGTTGATACATTCACCATAGTTTTCAGAAATGTAGTCATAACAAAAGCATGAATAATCTCTAGTGTACAATGACCACACATTACTATCTGTACTCATAACTGAATGTAGGGATCTTGTTTTGTCTACTCTCTTGCATCCATGGATTGATCTTCTGTCAACACCTGAACAATAGAGAGGTCACGTGTAAAAATTAAAGACATATATAAGTTAACTCAAACAATGATCAATAAATTTAAAATTAATATCTGTTATCTCCTAGAATACTCAGAAGGGTATGACTCAATTTGATCATGATGATGTGTTATCATGATTTGGCACCACAAAATGCATCTTGCACCACTCAACTACATCATGAGCATTATTTATATGATATCCCTGACAGTCTAGTTGATACTTTCTTAAACCATGTTTGATACAAGCTCCGACACCATCATGCTCTCCCTTTCCATGTCCACTCCCAAAGAAACTCCAACTATGTGGTATCTTTTGGTATCGATGGATATCTACATAGTACGTAAAATGGCCTTTCTAATTTAAATTGTGCTACACATCCATCTGACCAAACAAAATTCTTTTTAATTTTGATGTCTTTGTTTTCCAAATATCCAAAAAATATCTTAAAGCAATGCTCGACAAAATGTATGTCATGCTCTTTATCATCACTAATGTAAAAGTGATATTCTTTCTTTATGACTCGTGCTTCATATGTACTTTCAACACCATCCAAATCTAATTATGCATGTTGATAAGACACATGTACCATGATAGTCACATGCTCTATATAGTAGTATTCTTCTTGAAGTTGTTTTTGAGAAACAAAGGAGTAGTTCTCTACAAACTCAACAACTGATAAAATTGTTCCAATTGGAAAAGATTCTTTTTGTATTTGGAATTGTTCTGCCTACCATTTAGCAAACAAAACATGACGTATGTATGGTTGAATCAATTTACAAAAATTCTCCATAAATGTTGCAATAGGTATCTCGTCTTCTACATATTCTAACCTTTTTTATTCTTTCCATACTTTTGCTTTAGACTTTATGTACTCGTATCTCTTACATTTTATCATCCTCATAATTTCAGTAGCTTCAAGTCTCAAAGGGAATTTAGCCAAATCCCCACATGTTTGACAGTTTCCTCTTATGCAATCTATTTCAAGTATTTCATGATCAATTGATTTTTTACATAGATTGATGCTATGAATTGGCTTGGACATTTAGAAAAAACATTTTGAGAACCACCACTTTCTTCTATCATCTTTCTAAACCCTTGATAGTAGAGATCAAATTCATTATGATATCAACAACAACAATTTTCAAAATATTTATTTATCTTTACAAAAAATGGCTTTAAAATTTCAAACATTGTTTGTCCAATCTTAATGTCGGGATTTGAGTTACAAAATGAGAGATACAATTCATGTTGTGTGATGTCCAACCAATGTTTTGTGTGCTGGAAATATTCCTTAGGCCCAGTCCTCTTCTTGATAACATCTCTTGTATTTGGTGAAGGACGAGTATGATTAGTCTAAAATGATGTAACTAAGTTCCTAACTATTTCATTAATTCTATCAAACCGAGGAGCTCTACACATTAGTGCCCAATTACCTTCCAATGTAGTATCATTCAAATTGATTCTTCTTTTCAAATAGTGTGTCATTATCTTTCTACTGTACCCGATCTGAGATGAAAGTGAAGAAATTTGTCTTCTTTGGGACATATTTTTATTTAAAGTAGATGTCAGTATCACTCTTCTTGAAATGGACCTATATATAGATCTAGTTATTTTTCCAATGGAATGCAAACCTTCCTTAACACTGTCAACAATATTTTTTTGTACATTACTTGATTTTAACTTTTTCAAACTTGCATCTACACCCAACAATTTTAATGGCTCTTTTAACTCATCTTTAAGAAGTGTAATTGATAACAATTGAGTTTTTCAAGTGTACCAAGATTCTCAAATTGTTTCATTATTTTCTTAGAATTTTCATTCAATGCCCTCTCGTAATATTTATGGGTTGTTTAGAATAATCTCTCAATTTTTCCACATCCATTTCAATTAAATGATCTATGCTTTACAATTAATTTTTCTCTTCAACTGTTGGAGTAGACTATCATTCACATATGTTTCTTGCACTTCTACTGCAAATAAAATAAAATAAAATATCTTAATATCTCATCTTAAGGGGACATCCATGAAATAAGTATTTACAAGCTCTTGAACATGCCAAACCTATAATAATTTATAAACTAATGAGAAACACATACTTTTTTGACCTTGGGTTGATTCAACTTGGAATGCCCCTTGTCCAACCATTTTCATCATCAAAGGTTGCATGTACACAAAAAAATAATAACTTCTTAAGGGGAATGACCAAAAATGTATATTCACCAATAAGAGACTAAATCAAGACAGTGAGAGAGAGTCAGTGAGAGAGAGAGATGTGTACTTGTTTGATATTTTGAGAGTTGTGCTTGTTAAGCTTGCGATGACCCTTCTCCAACTTCTGAAGGTTGGGCTTGTTGAGCTTGTGATGACCCTTCTCCAACTTCTGAAGGTTGGGCTTGTTGAGCTTTTGATGACCCTTCTCCAACTTCAGAAAGTTGTGCTTCTTGAGCATCTCCTACATGTATGAAGTATAAATTATTAAACAAAGACTTTTAAATGAAGTTAGGTCTAACAAGTCCAGTTGGGTTGAATTGGGTCTAATTGAGTCTAATTGGTCCTAATTGAGTCTAATTGGGTCTAATTAGGTCTAATTGAGTCTAATTGATCCTAAATGGTCCTATAATTGAGTTTAATTGTGTCTAATTGAGTCTAATTGAGTCTAATTGGGTCTAATTAGTGAGTCATAATTGGTCTTATTTAGTCCTAATTGGGTCTAATTGGTCCTAATTAGTCTAATTAGTCCTAATTGAGTCTAACTGACCTCCTAATTGAGTCTAATTAGTTCTAATTGGTCATAATTGGTCATAATTGGGGTCTAATTGGTCCTAATTGAGTCTAATTAGGTGCTAATTTGTTCTAATTGAGTCTAATTGGGTTCTAATAGGTCATATTAGGTCCTAATTGGTTCTAATTGAGTCCTAATTGGTTCTAATTGAGTCTAATTGACCTCCTAATTGGTTCTAATTAGTTCTAATTGGTCATAATTGGTCATAATTGGTCATAATTGGGTATAATTGGTCTTAATTGGTCATAATTGGGTATAATTGGTCCTAATTGAGTCTAATTAGGTGCTAATTTGTTCTAATTGAGTCTAATTGGGTTCTAATAGGTCATATTAGGTCCTAATTAGTCCTAATTGGTCATAATAGGTCCTAATTAGTCTAGAGTTAAGTCATAATACGTCATAATAGGTCCCAATTAGTTCTAATAGTCATATTAGGTCCTAATTGGTTCTAATTAAGTCTAATTGATCCTAATTGAGTCTAATTGGTCCTAATTGAGTCTAATTAGGTGCTAATTTATTCTAATTGAATCTAATTAGGTTCTAATAGGTCATATTGGGTGCTAATTGGTTCTAATTAGTTCTAATTGGTCATATTAGGTCCTAATTAGAACCATTTAGTCCTAATTGGGTCTAATTGGATCCTATTGGTTCTAATTGAGTCTAACTAGGTGTAATTGGATCCTATTAGTTCTAATAGGATCTAATTGAGTCTAATTGGATCTAATTGGTTCTAATTGAGTCTAATTCAGTCCTAATTGGTTTTGATAGGTCATATTAGGTCCTAATTGGTTCTAATTGAGTCTAATTAGGTGCTAATTGGATCTACTAGGTCATATTAGGTCCTAATTGGATCTAATAGGTCATATTAGGTCTTAATTGGATCTAATAGGTCATATTAGGTCCTAATTGGATCTAATAGGTCATATTAGGTCCTAATTGGATCTAATAGGTCAGATTAGGTCCTAATTGAGTCTAATTAGGTCCTGGTTGGTTCTAATTGAGTCTAATTAGGTCCTAATTGGATCTACTAGGTCATATTAGGTCTTAATTGGATCTAATAGGTTGTAATTGGTTCTAATAGGATCTAATTGAGTCTAATTGGATCTAATTGGTTCTAATTGAGTCTAATTAGGTCCTAATTGGTTCCAGTTGAGTCTAATTAGGTCCTAATTGGTTCTAATTGAGTCTAATTAGGTCCTAATTGGATAGATACTAGGTCATATTAGGTCCTAATTAGATCTAATAGGTCCTAATTGGTTCTAATAGGGTCTAATTGAGTCTTAATTAGATCTAATTGGTTCTAATTGAGTCTAAATAGGTCCAATTGGTTCTAATTGAGTCTAATTAGATCTAATTGGTTCTAATTGGTTCTAATTAGTCCAAATAGGTCCTATTAGGTTCTAATTGGTTCTAATTAGTTCTAATTGGTCCTAATAGGTGCTAAAATTTTGTAATTAAGTCTAATTGAGTTCTAATAGCTCATATTAGGTCCTAATTAGTTCTAATTGAGTCTAATTAGGTACTAACTGGTTCTAATTGATTCTAATCAGATAGACTAATAGGTCCTATTAGACCTAATTAGTCATAATTGGTCCTAATTAGTCCTAATTGGGTCTAATTGGTCCTATAATAGGGACTAATAGGTCCTATTAGGTCCTAATTAGTCCTAATATGTCCTAATAGGTCTTATTAGGTCCTAATTAGTCCCAAATATGTCCTATTAGGTTCTAATTGGTTCTAATTAGTTCTAATTGGTCCTAGTTAGGTGCTAATTTATTGTAATTGAGTCTAATTGGTTCTAATAGGTCATATCAGGTCCTAATTGGTTCTAATTGAGTCTAATTAGGTGCTAATTGGTTCTAATTGATTCTAATTAGGTCCTAATAGGTCCTGTTAGTCCTAATAGGTCCTAATAGGTTCTATTAGGCCCTAATTAGTCCTAATAGGTCCTATTAGGTCCCAATTAGTCCAAATAGGTCCTAATTGGTTATAATTAGTTTTAATTGAGTCTATTTGGTCCTAATTGAGTCTAATTAGGTGTTAATTTATTCTAATTGAGTCTAATTGGGTTTTAATAGGTCATATTAGGTCCTAATTGGATCTAATAGGTCATATTAGGTCCTAATTGGATCTAATTGGTTCTAATTGAGTCTAATTAGGTCCTAATTGGTTCTAATTGAGTCTAATTAGGTCCTAATTAGTTCTAATTGGTCCTAATTGGTTCTAATTGGTCCTAATTGGTTCTAATAGGTCCTAATTGGTTCTAATTAGTCCTAATTGGTTCTAATTGGTTCTAATTAGTTCTAATTGAGTCTAATTGGTCCTAATTGGTCCTAATTGGTTCTAATTAGTCATAATTGGTCCTAATTGGTTCTAATTAGTCCTAATTGGTTCTAACTGGTTCTAATTAGTTATAATCAAGAGTCTAATTAGTCCTAATTGAGTCTAAATGGGTTCTAATTAGTTCTAGTTAATTCTAATTGGGTGCTAATTTATTGTAATTCAGTCTAATTGGGTTCTAATAGGTCATATTAGGTCCTAATTGGTTCTAATTGAGTCTAATTAGGTTCTAATTAGTTCTAATTGATTCCAATTGGGTGGACTAATAGGTCCTATTAGTCCTAATTAGTCCTAATTAGTCCTAATAGGTCTAATAGGTCCTAATTAGTCCTAATAGATCCTAATAGGTCCTATTAGGTCCTAATTAGTTCTAATTGGTCCTAATTGGGTCTATTGGTCCTAATTGAGTCTAATTAGGTGCTAATTTATTGTAATTGAGTTTAATTGGGTTCTAATAGATCATATTAGGTCCTAATTGAGTCTAATTAGGTTCTAATTGTTCTAATTGGGTCCTAATTAGTCCAAATAGGTCTAAAGTTAGGTCTAGTTAATTCTAATAGGTCCTAATTGGTCTAGTTACCTATCTAATGGTATGCCCTTAGGCGTCCTAGTTAGGTCTACACTTGGTCCTAATAGGTCTAGTTACACCTCTAAATTGGTCTTAATAGGTCCTAATTGCTAATAATTAGTCTTATTAGGTTTAAAATTAGGTATTACAATATCACATTTACATGAACATTAAGACAAGTCTTGACCATCAACTTAAAATATCTAGAGAGAAA